>PVLA01004284.1:0-182191 GCA_004027455.1 Hydrochoerus hydrochaeris | reverse complement strand
AGAATTTTTTGTTTCTTGGATGTCTCTTTGAGTTTGTTTCATGAATTCTGCTTGTTTTCTATGTTGTTTATTCAAAGTTTAAATCATTTCCCATGCTCCTGTACTTTTTAATCTATTCATTCTATAGCTGCACAGCAACTCCTTTACTAAAGTTGTTATTTCTGTCTTTTATGAGAGATTACTTCTAATTTGATTTCCTCTGTAGCCTCATGGATTTTTTTTTATTTCACTTACTATCTTTTCAGAGATTTCTGGTGTGTTACTTTTGAAGTCCTCTATTTCATTGTCTCCTGTACTTGCTCCTGATGGACTAGATATTTGAGATTTTATTTTGCTTTTTCATTTTTCCATTTTCCTCTTTAGAGTTAATGTTTGGTCCTTCAATCCCACTAGTGTCAACTGTCATTAGTGTGTTTCTTGGAGCCCTACTGTAAGATTAATATTTGTCCAATTGCTGGGTCCCACAATGAAGAGGTGGGCTAGTTACCTGAATTCTCCCCTGCAGGTCTTGTTGGGTGAGTCCTATATTCTTTCTAGGCTGGCAAGCCTAGGAGTATTGATGGAAATCAACCATTATTTCCTGCTGTTATTATGTCTTCAGGTTGTTCAGAGTCACCAGATCTCCCTGTTTATAGTGTTTGTCTTGTCTGGAACCCTACTGTGTTTCTGGGTGTCTCTTAGGCTCTTTTAATGTTCTGCAGGTTGGGGAGGCCATATTGGCACCCTCCTCAACCTCCCTGATATTCTGTGTGGAAGAAGGACTCACCCACTCACTTGCCAAGCTTGCCAATGGCCTACTTCTGGAGGAGGCTTTGTTATTGCTACTGTTTAACCACTGAAAGTGGAAAACTCTATTTCTATATTAGGGGCAAAGTCACCTCACTGATGGAAGCCTTCTGAGTTCTTTTGTTTGGATGAGGGTTTACTGAGTCTCCCATCCATACTGCATGGTTAATCCACTGCTGTCCAAGGTTCTGGGGGGGGAGTTGTGGGAGTTGAAGATCTATGGCAATGCTAAGTCCAGGAGGTGAGGATTCCTTGATAGCAGCAGTGGGACTGTGGGTGCACTTGTCAAGGGCTGGAGTTCCTAGATCCTGAGGTGGATGGTCAGGAGTGCAGGGATATTTGAGGGACCCAGTTCTGGCCTGGCCCACCTGTACTGCTGTGTGGAGTTCCTGGGTCCCACAAGGTGGTCTGTCCAGATGGTGGGGGTCATGGGAAGGGTCTGGGTCTATCCCTACCGTGTGTGCACCACTGATTGGAGTTCCTGGGACCTGTGAGATGGTCTGCCTGGACAGTGGGGGTCACAGGAGGTTGCCTGGGTCTAGCCCGGTCCCATACATGCCACTGGCTGGAGTTCCCGTGTCCTGTGAAGTGGTTGGCCAGATAGCAGGGGTCTCAGGAGGAGCCCAGGTCTAGCTTAATCCCAAACGTGCCACTGGCTGGAGTTTCTGGGTCCCTTGAGGTGGTCTGCTGGGACCTATTCTTCTGTTTTCATTGGTTTTATTCTGTTGTATTTCATTTGATTTTATTATTGTGATAGATGGATTGCTGTTTTGAAAAAACAAGACATTATAATAGCCATTGTTCATATCTTGGAATGATTTCATTCTTTTGTTTTGATTGGTTTTAGTCCGTTTGCTATGTTTTGATTTCATTATGTGTGAAAGTATAGTCAGATATTTTGAAGACAACAAGAGACATTATGGTAGCCAGTGTTGAATTCCTGCTTTCTTGTTTTGAAGTCCTGTAATGTTTGCATTCTTTTGTTTCGATTGGTTTTATTCTGTTTTATTTTGTTTGAATTTATTGTGTGTGAAGATATGGAAAACTATTTCAAAGAAAACAAGAGACATTATGGTAGCCACTGCTGATTTCCTGTTGTCTTATTTTGCAGTCTTATATTACTTGCATTGTTCTGTTCCTATTTGCTTTGTTTTCTTTTCTTTTGTTTTGTTTTTAATATCTTTAAAAATAAATAACAAATAAGTAAAAATAAATTAGTTGGCTGTATTTTGTCTCTCTCTTTTTTCCCCAGAGGAAGCTCTTATAATTCCATTTTGCCCATAAAGTAACACTGGCCTACTATAAAAATAATAAATATCCATCTGACATATCAGTGTGATACAAATAATAGAACTAGTTTAAAATAGAATTCATAGTGGAGACATAAAATGAGTAAAAGATAATCTAATTATGTACAGAAACAAAAACAGTACCAACAAAAGTGGTACTTTAAAAATATAGAGCTTTCCCCCAATCAAATTGGAATTGATTTCTAAAACTTTTAATGTAAAAAATGTATGCCATAAATTAAATATTTTCTTTCTTGTCCTAAGAAGTAGTTTAAGCTTTGCAGTAGGGATTTATTCCTGAAATAGACTATTCTTTTCAGCATATATCAAAAACTATGAGAAAAGTCAGTTTTTTTCTAGTTAATCAGTTTCAAACAAATCTTCAATCAAAGCATTTAGATTTCTTTTATATTTTCTTGGCATCTATTCCAAATGTATGTACTGAGTTCATGCATATTCCCTAACTTAAAATTAAATTTCTATTTGTATTTTGCACACTCAACTGAATGACTGATTTTGATCCTTACTAGACTTTTTGTTAATTGCACAACTCTTCCCCTTTTAAAATGCTGATCCTATTCAAAATGATTCTCTGCATTTACCCCTACTTATAAATCTTTAATTCTACTCACCTATACTGTTATCATCATTAATTAAAATCCAGATAATTTTGTCTTTGTTTATTTTCATTCATTTTGTGGACTGCCTTGTGGCTTTCAGACATTTTAAAGTTGGTGCATGTTAACAGCAATTGCTTTGTTGTGTCTCTCTTTTTATAATTGCAAGACTGAGCTACATATTCTGCTATCAATTTGGAATCCTTACTCCTAGTCTCAAAGGCTGTGTATTGCAGTCAGGGATTGTGAGGAAAACAATTAAAAACAGGACATGGAATTTATATTATTTTATGATGATCACCCAGAGTTAACACAAAAAAATAATGCAGGAAATCTTTCCACAACATTAAAGACATAGAATATTCAGCCAAGGGCCTGAACCCCACAGCAATGTCCTGCATGAGTCCAAATGAAGACCTAGAGCCCATGACAATGCCTCCCATGAGTCCAACTGGAGGTCTAGAGCCCATGGGAAGAACTCACACCAGTCTGTTTTTTGGATCTGGGCTGGAAGGCCCAAAGGACCACAGTGGAAGCTAGAAAGTCTTTGCCAGTGGGGTGAAGGAGCTGTGCTGGTAGGTTGAGGGTTCTACATTGGAGCCAAGATCTCATGCTTGAAACAATGACCAAGGCTGCCCTGAAAAGTACCACAGCCATCCTTGGAGGTCCTGAGCTCCTCCAACACTAAGCACAGTCGAATACATGCCAGGAAGCCAGCATGAGGAGTTCATTCTGGAGATTAAGTGACACACATCTTCCCCTCCAGAGCCAAAAAGCAATGCTTGATATGTGGACCACAGCTCCTCCAGGAGAACCAAAGGCTCAAACAGCAACAAGTAGGTGAACCCTCAATGCTTGTCTTTTCCTCCACATCTTTATTTATGCTGGCAACTTTCCTCAGGTGGAACATCTACACTCGGCACCATGGTGATTTATTCCACTGGGATTAAGTTGACCATCAATTTTTAATCTATCACACTGTGCTTCCCAAAATCTTCTTTCACCAGTTTTAGGTTAATGTTTATCAGTAAAAAGAGCTCTTGTCTGGTTTGAAATCTGGAAGCAAAGTAAAAGCCGTTTTCTGAAAGCAGGTGCAGCCAGATCTGTAGGCAGGAGAGAGTTTGAAAGCAACTTCCTGGTGAACTCCAGAAAAAGAATCATTCATCTTGTAAGTAGAGCAGATGTGAGAGCTTCTCACTGATTCGTGGGAGTTATAAATGTTTCAGAATCACTGAGCTGTCTGCTCAGGCTGAGATTTGTAGTATAATTTCCCCTGACATTTGGTGGTGACTCTTTTAGCCTTCCATTATGATTTGCCTGACTGCCACTTTTCATACAAATCTCTAATTCTATACCAAGTCGGTTGCCTCTAGAACATTCAGGGGACTGTTTCTTGAACGTATCCTGTTTCAAAGATTTTCAGTATATTGAAAATAAGATCCCAATATTTTCCAGAGTGCTTATCAAGTTTCCCCACACTGAGCCCTTAAGTCTTTTCTTCAATGTGGTTTCTATTTTGCTTCTCATCAAAGTATGTCTCCTAAATTTCAATATTGCTGGTGGCTACCAGGACATCTGTGGACCTGAATGATGACCTTGAAAAGTTTGGTATCTCCAGAGAGATCAAAAGTTTAGAGAATGACATCTTGGAAATGTGTGAGCTGCCAATGCTAACTTGTAATCCATATGGAAGAATGTGTGCAAACACACACCAAACATCAGTGTTCAAGTGTTTCAGAAAGTCACTCATGGTAACATCACTTTTGAATCCTATCTACTACTTATCCTCTATTGGGTTGAGTGGTTTTCTGAAAAAAAATATTATACTGTACTCTCAGCCTTCTCTCCTTAGCAAACTGACCAACCTGACTCTTTCAGTCTGGAAACCTACCACACATACTGGGGTTGGTGAAATTTGACACCCAACATTTGATCCACATGGTAAGAGATATTTGTATAATAGAATGTCCCAGAACTTAAGCTAATGTGGTGATGCCATAAGTGAGTATTGACTATGGACTTTAAGCTTCATAAAGTGTGGGGGAAATAGTGGAAAGAAACCTGAAACTTGATTCCCTAGAATAGCATACTGGTCAAGGATGTAAACTTTAAGGCCAGTCAGCCAAAGGCACCCATACAACTTTTCCCTGTGTGTCTTCATTAAGTTGCTTACCCTCTTGTATTTGTTTATGAAATAGGTAGAATACTAGCACTGACATAGTAATAGTCATTATGAGGACTGTGTGGATTAAGATTGTATTTCTTTGCATTCACACTAAGTAACTTTAGTAAACCATTTTTTATGACTTCAAAATCATCAGATACAAGTTCTAGAACTTTCTTAATTCTAACATTATATTAATCTCTGTATATTTTTAACAGCAGTGACTCTCAAATTGAAAAAAAAGTGGGATTAATTTTATACAAGACAGAGGCCACACTGAATGTTCTTGTCTCTTCATTGAACTGCATGCTGGGTAGTAATTTTGAAAGTAAATCTTAAATAGTGAAAGTATAAGAAGAGTTTCTTTGTTGTGAAAGGCCCCAGGAGTTAAGTGATATGTATCAAACTGATTATTATAAATTATTGTCACCTCTTTTATATAATAATTTTGATTTTGTTCCTGTATTTTGATCCCAGATGAGGGAGAGGGATCTGAAGTTGTATCTCAACTTCATTATCCTTGTCCCAGACTATGTTTGGACTGTTAGCTGCCAAGGAGAACTCCATTGAACAAGGCTGCATTTAATATACACACATGGGGCATCAGTCTTCTTTGGTTAATCATGAGCACCATTCTTAGCATTAGCATAGAAGGAACTGGGATAAATTTGCATGCAATCTTGAAGGAGGAGTAGAATTCAAAGAATAAAAGAAAGAATGAGGAAAGAGTGGTAGTAAAGAAAAGGCTTGCTGGAGGGAAAGTCATGCAGGAAGGCCTGATGAAAACCAGACCTTTATTATGTTCCTGAACTTTGGATTGGCAGGGTGCAGTGTGCATACATCCAACAGAGTAAGTGACTATTCCTTATCTACACTTGCTTTGTACCAATCAGAGAATCATTCTCTTGGCTATGTTCCACACTTATAAGGCAGTTTTCCATTATTTAAAACTTTAAGTTTCATTTTATCTTTTATTTTAGCATTAAAATAAAAGTTCATTGTATTAGAAATTCCAAAGGTAAAATAAAATATTCCTGTCTTCTTAATTTTATGTAAGCCACGCAGAGACAAGAGGAATAAGAGCCATTTTTAATAACACATTTCAAAAGCATCAACAAGGTAGTAAAATGTGCCATAATCTTGAATATTTTCCTACATCATCCATATACAATAGCATGAACATTCACGTTTGTTACTATTAAACATGTACGTGGATGCAAGCATGTTGAATTCTTACCTTATATTTCTTCACCTCTAATACCACTCTGCAAATTCCATTTTATGTGCCAGAGGGTCCTCTTATAAACCTAGATTACTCACTGTGAAATTTAAAAATTAAGGTCAAAAAATATGGAATTACTGAACTATAGAGAAAAAACCAAAAATTTTATTGCAAGCTTGTTCAGAAAATTTTCCTCCTCTGAATGCTAAATGGAAAACTGCCTTGGATTTAAGGAAAGGGGCAAGAGGAAACCTCAGACATACTCTTAGAGCCTCCGGTAGAGTGAACCTGGATGTAAGGCTGCGGCAGCTAGGTCTTCATCTCCCTGTGCTCCTGAGAGGACTACCAGTCACCACCAGCAGGCCCCAGCTCTCGGTCATCCAGCTTGGAATAATCCTGCTAATCCCTGTCTTTATAGTGCTCTAGGGATATCCTTTCCATTCTAGGATGCATGTAAGCAATTCTCACTGGAGGAAAGATTTGCTCAATACTTTCCAATTGCTCCTCTGGATTTACTCTTCACCCTTCTCCATCTTTCCATTGGCCCAAGAACACTGACCTGAATGATACTCACATTCAGGGATCCCTTGATTTCTCTCACCAAGCTGGGTGTCAGACACCTGCAGACAATGAGAAAGTATCCAGTATGTATCCTTCGGGCTTTCTCCCTGCTGTGTGGTAGGAGAGTAGCTATAGCTTTCTGCTAAAGGTCACAGTTCATTTCCTCTCTGTGGTCTGAAATCTTGTTTTTTCTCCTGCCCCTTTGAGAATGGCTCTCCATTTTTGCTGTGCTTAGAAATATGGAAGAATTCCGGCCAGTTTCTCTTAACCCATGCATACATGTAACTAATACAAACAGGGATTTGAGCAGCTTGAAACACAATGATAGTATGAAGAGAGAATCTTGCCCCAGTCAACAATGAAACAGTACCTGTATTTCAGCATGTTAGCTGTTGGAGACCACGATTGAACAAAAGCTCATGATACATTTACAATTCATTAGAGGGGTATATTTCTTCAGAATAGAATATATACAAAACATTGTGTAGTCCAGTGGTGTCAAATCCATGCCACATGTGTCATACTTGTATGTTCCTTACCATTGAAAGTTCTAAAAGGTTCACCTTCACTGGTCTACACCTAAAGATATAGGAAGTTTACTGTATTTTTCCAAAAGCAAGACCTAACTGCAAAATAAGTCCTAGCATGATTTTTCAGGGTCCTAGCCCTACCCTTAAAATAAGTCAGTTAAGATTGCCAGCCAAATGGATGCATTTTGTACATCTGTTATAACACATGACAGAAGTACTGAATTAAAAAATAATTGTATTAATATGTAATTAAATAAAAATAAATACTATTGACATTAACACCTAAATTAAGTGATAATATAAATTATAATTAAGTATTCATAAATACCCAAAAGGGCATCTTTGGATGAGAGGTAAGTGGCCATGCAAACAGATGAATATAAAACTTATTGATGAATAAACAAGCAGAGTATAGACAATGCACTAACAACTTGCATGCCTGACAGAACATCGCATTGCATGCATTGTTGTGTCTAATGTAAATCTTCACAATTCAGTGTCATGTGCTGTTCTGCATGTAATTAATGCATGTGTGTGAAATTTAAAAAAAAGTTTTGTGAACATTGGTGCCTGCAATTTTTGTTCATCATTCTTAACTGTCATCATTTTTATTGTCACTTCTGTATCCTAAGACTTCAATTAACGTTTGACTTAATGGAAATTTTGTGAAACCTGGCCTGTAAGAGGCTGCGATAGATGAAGAAGTTACAGGATAAAATCATCAACAGCTGTGTTGTCCATGCAATATAAACCAGGCTACATGTGGTGTAGGAGAAATATTATCTCCTGACCTGCTGGATGTCAGAAGTGCCAGGTTCACGTCCCCACAACCGAAGAATGGATTCCAAGGAACTATGAAAGTTAAAAATAGGAAAGGTTTATAGAGAGAAAGGTTTCCTGAGAGACAGGCAGGTTCCCCAAAATTGGGTTCCTATGGAAACCCTTTGTTAGGGTGACTTATACCGCAAAGTCACAATGTGGGTACAAATGTGTGTCAAACTATAATCAACCAGTATGATTACAAATATCACTGCTTAGCTAATACTAATTCAATAGGGAAATGACTCACAGAGCAAAGGTACACTGAAAATAAGTTTTATGTTCATCTGTTTGCATGACCATTTACCTCTCATTTTTGGGAAGGGATGGTTCCGAATGCTCTGGTCACTCACCTGGGCAACTGATGCCTATCTAGGAAATACAACTTACAGGTGAACAGCATAACCCAAAAGTCCAGTGTACAGTCTTACTGTCTTTAAAACCCTCAGGGAAGTTTTTGGATTTTTGAATGTATTTCCGGGAAAAGAAAAGGGGCTTGAGTAATTTTTGTTTCCTGAAGATAGTTTTTCTTCAAAGTACAATTTAAAAATTCCTATCATCCTTGTCTCTAAGGGAAGAGGGCATGGCTCAGTGGTGGAACACTTTTAGGTTTGATCCCTGGTACAAAAAAAAAAAAAATTCTCATCAGTGTGCAGTTGGTGGTATTTAAGAGACCAGCAGTGGAGAGCTCTGGACTGGCCAAAAGAGCAATTTCTAATCTCATTTCAGGAGTGTGGCTGGTAGAAGCCCTCTTATGGTCTAACATGAATTATAGGATATTTGAGATATTATGGGACAGAAGAGCAAGAAATGTGGAGAGAAAGCAAGATGAGCATTATTTATGAAAATCTGTATTAATTACTAAATAGTTTCTCTTCTATACAAATTTAATGAGCACAGGCAAGAGGCTTTAGGAAAAGCAATTTAAATGTTCAGCTTCTCTCTTTAACACTTGTACAGTATTTTACTCCTTTTCACTTAAGGTTTTTTGGTGATTTTCACCTATTTCACCCTCTTTCTCACTGGCCCTTCTAAATAAAGAAAATTATTTCTTTTTTAAAAAATTGAATCAATGCTCAAGTGATTAATTTATCAGGTACATGCTTCTTTATTTTTTGCATCTTCAATGCCTTTCTTTTTACTTGTAACAAACTGCATTCTTATGGAAAGCTTTAATTCATCCCCAGTTAAGACAGGATTTCTGTTACTATTTATATATTCACTGAAAGTTTACTAAACTATGTTTTAGACATAGTCAATGCAGAGAGAAATAATAGAAAGTATAAAAATAGGACAATTTCAGAAAGTGATAAATACTTTGAAGAAAATAAGGTGATGCCACAAGGAATTACAGGAGGGGTAGGGAAGCTAATTTAGGTGGGATTGTAAACCTAGTTTAGGTGGGAAACAGCAAAGAAAGTTGCACTTGGGAAGACAGTGGAGTAAGAAAAAATGAATCTTTCTTGGAAACTAGGAAGAAGATTGGCCTAAGCACTATGTGTACAATATGTACACCACACACACAGTTATATACCTTTTTTCACTTTGAGTTTCCAATTTTCAATCCACATTACCCCATTATGGTGAGTCCATAGTAACTTAAGATTGAAAATAGCCTGTTTTACACCACATTGAGATTTGTCATATTTTATGTTCCCCTGGTGAAACCCATGGAGTGGAGCAATGTAAGTCCCTGCCCAGTTGCTGTATGAACATTCTAGACAAGTTTACATAGGAAAAATAAAATCCTACACAAATCCAAAATTGATAATATATTACTAGCTTTACTCTCCACTTCAGCATAAAAGAAAAATCTACAGCATTAGAGAGGAAAGTGGAGATTCTTTAAGAAAAAAACAAATTGACACTCTAAGCTTGATCTTTACTCTGTTACCTTTGAAAGTACCATCCTAGTCTTGTATCTTCCAAGTTATTTCATTATTTTTAAAGGAATGTTATTACTTATGTTTTCTTCCTTCTTTCCAGCTTCAATATATTAGATGTTATGCTTAAATGCACTGGTTTTCTCTTTCTACAGGGGTAAAAGTGAAGTCAATAATTCTAAGACAAGTCATTGCTGGAAAATGTAGGAATTCTGGGCATGAATTGCTGAGAAATTAGAAATGAGGACTGGACTTTTGATCTGTTTGCTGATTTAATGGGAAGCCCAAAATATCTGCTAATAACACCATCTGTGATTCACTTAATTCCTTAACTTCTTTCTTCTACTCAAATCATGCTACTCAAATTATCTTCTGGAAGGTCATCAGTGACAAATGACCTTCTGCTTAACAATATCCAGCAGTCATCAAACAATCCCATCTTCTGCTGTTTGACGCTACCAATCACCCTCATTTATTTGTAGCTCCACATCTGGATGCAATAAAGAGTATGGGCCCATCTCCGTTTCATCTCCTGGGATCTTCCTTTTAAGTCTCTCTCTTTTTTTGTGTGTGATTTTTATGCTTTATTACCCTTTTTAATATAAGGATACACACTTTTTTTCTCTGTATTTCACTATTAGTGATGTCAACTATCACCTCAGTGGGAGTAACCCAATGTGTAAACCTGTAACCTTCACCATTTTCTAACGGTTCAATCTACATTAGTCAGCCCTATATTGTCAATATTTTGAAGACCTTTCTTTTTAGGTATCTTGTCCCTTCCTGGCCTAGCTCTTTGAGTTCCCAGTCTGGACAACAGCACCAGTTCCCATTTGAAATAAATCTCCTTCTTCGACACCAGTATCTCTACAGTTAGGTTTGCAATGATCCCTCTCTACTCACTCGAACTCCCTTTGTTTGAACCTCTCTGTGCTTTAAGTGCTTCTGTTTGATGTGCTGGTGTGTAGCTTCTTCCTCTCCTTTCTTCTCTTAAGTTCCTGCTAGGTGTCATCCTTTTTCTTTAAATAGATGATTTCATTATCAGTCTCTTGCATAATAGGGTCAATTATTTCCACAGTAGGATCAATTTTTTCAACAAGCTCAGTGGAAACACCCATGTCTTTCAACAGAAACTAGACTTTAATAAAATTAAATCTGGAATAATTATCATTGTCTTCAATCTCATTACCTTCCTGTATTTCACATTCTTTTCATGGCATTGGCATTCTTCCAGTCTCTCAAATGCACAACTCCATTTCTCCTTACCTGTTCCCATTTGTCCACCTCTTGCACCTATTGTTAGCCAAATTTTATCATTCTTCCACTTAACTTCAGATTTTCGACAGGAAGTGTTTTTTCTTTTTCTTTGTACCTGGGATCGAACTCATGACCTCATGCTTACCAGACTGGGCCCTTAGACAGCTAAGCTAAACCCCAGATCTCAAGATTTTTTTTTTTTTTTTTGGAACCAGGGATCAAACTCGTGACCTTGTACTTGTCAGGCAGGTGCTTACACCGCTGAGCTAAATCCCTAGCTAACTTCAGATTTTCTATTTCCATTTCTGTTTTAATTTTTTAACCATGAAATCCCTAAATACTGATCTTATACTCAGGTTAGACCAGCAACATCATCTTCATGATAAAGGTGGTCAGAGGTTGGTTTATTTGAAATGCAAATATGCACTGTTCCTTTCATTGTAGGTATTGACAATAAAATCAATTTATTAGATCAGTGAAATAAAAGATACAAGCATTATATTTCTTTCTCCCTTCAATATGACTTTCATGTGAAATAGCAACCCAGTGAAATTCTAATTTGATAATTTAACATGGTTCTCAATAGTTTGGAGTCCACTGGGTATCAACTGCACAAAAAGGAAGATTCTCTATGTTGAACAGCAGTACTTTAAATAGAGAATTAGTTTAGTGAAAGCTTTTGCAGAAGAGCTTGGGCCTCCAGGTATGCTATGAATAACTCTAAAAGCAATGTTACAAGATTAGTCTAGTCTACCAGGGAAGTTGTACCCCACTGGAAAGTCACCTGATGTGTGAGATCCACAGAGAAACAAATTTTTAACAGGTTCCAGGTGTCAGGAAGCCTCTGCAATGTATAGAACCATGTCACATCTACTTTGTGTTCCTTGGGGAGTAGAACAGATGACCTATGTCATTGAGTTGACAGCCACAGGAACAGAGAATTTTAATGTTGATATAGAAAAATTCAACTTCAATCCAACTATGCCTCTTTACTCCTGTATGTATCCAAATCCCACAACAGTGCATTCGATTGAGCAAAAGATGTTGTGGACCAGAAACTATAGGTAATTTTGGCTACTTAGGCTCTTTGCACACTAAGGCATACTAGGAGGAGAATATGATTCTTATTGCAAACCAGTTCAGTATCGCCACCACAATACAGATGGCATTTTATTTTTTTCTAATTAAAAAAATTAATATACTATCATTACTGAGAAATAATAAACTGAGAAAAGTATAAAGAATAAAGTTTATAAACTTCTAGATTGGAATTTTTGGCATATATTTTGCTGTCTGAAATTTTAAAAAAATATTTAAATGGATCTTAAATGTACTGATTTTCAGAGGACTTTGCCATCATGAAATTTCTGTGAGAGATAGAAAAATAGTTGATGCTCCTTTTCATCTACTCTATCTTGTATTTAAAAATGCCAATTAGAAAAAAATTCTAATTTTTAATTCATCTGATTCACCAAATGGAAGCCAGAGCAATAACCAAATGGTCATCAATGGTTTTTATATATATTGAATTAGATTCATAACCTAAATCTTTTAATTTTACTGCTAAGCACAGAAAACATAATAAATCGTCTAAATATTGTTAGGTACTTTAATAAGAATACATAATTAAAAGATGACATGTGCTGAAAGTGAACACAAAATATTGTCTAAACCAAGTTCCACTAACCTTTTGATTGCTATCCCCAGCTTGCTGCAGATATTTGTGAAAAAAAAGTTCCCCTTTCACCACTACAGAAGGCAACAAAAACGAAAATATTTGAAGAACTGATCGTGAGTGAATACCCCTGAATAATCAAGTCTCCCAATTATGGTAACACAATACATTGAAGATTCTGATCCATAATTAAAATGAGAAGAGACAATGAAGCATTCATTAGTTAACTATACCCCAGGGAGGGACGGTAGAGCTGGGGAAGGCAGATGAAAAAGCAAAGTCTATGTTAGTAGTTTTCTCAAATTATCTTTGTGCACTTTTCTAGAAACTCAGTTGCTTTTCTGCAACATCCCTAAACAATATGCAATTCCCTGGAGTGAGAGGAGCATTATGGACTAACTTTTGTCTTCTAAAATTTAAAGATTGAAACCCTAATCCCCAGTACATCACGAAGTATTTGTATTAGGAAATAGGGGTTTCAAGAGAGAATTGAAATGCCTGGCATGGTGGCACATGCCTGTAACCCCAGCACTTGGGAGACTCAGGCAAAAGGATGACTTTAAATTTGAGACTAGTGAGCACCTGTTAAAAACAAAACAAGACAAAGCAAAAAAACCAGTAACAACAGGAGAGAGAGAAAGAAAGAGAGAGAGAGAATATTAAATTAAAGTGAGCACTTTAAATTGGCTTCTAATCCAATCTGACTGGTGTTTTTACAGAAGAGTACATTAGCACAAACAGTGGAAATCACCAAGGATACGGGTACCCAGTGGGCAGGGTACATGAAGACACAATGATACCTCAGTCAGCTGAGGAGACTGTAAGAAAATATCATAGACTGAGTGGTTTAAGCAACAGAAATTTATTTCTTAAATTTTGGAGGCTAAGGAGTCCAAGTTAAGGCACTGGCATCTCTGAGGTCTGGCGCGATCCTCTTCATGGTTTGCAGGTGGCCACCTCCTCATCGCACACATATGCAGTTGAGAGATCCGTCCTGTTCTCAGATCTCTTTTATAAGTGTGTGCATCTCATTAGCAAACACTCTACCCTCATGACCTCGTTACTTTTCAAAGACCCCCACCTTCAGACAAGATCACATTAAGATTTTAGATTTCAGTGTACAAGTTTTGGAGGTTCAGAAACATTCAGTCCATTGCAGAGCATATTTGCAAGCCAAGAAGAAAAGCCTTAGAAGACATCAAATATTCTTACATTTTGATCTTAGTTTCCAACCTCTGGAACTATGAGAAAATAAATGTTGATTGTTTAACCTACTTGATTTAGAGTATTTTGCCATGTCAGCCTTAGAAAACTTCTATAGGGAAGGAAAAAATTACTTTTTAAGTAAATAAGCTTGGTATGTATTTTGATGTAAATACATGCTTCTCATATGGAGGCGTTTTGCTTTTCCTAGGCAATGTATGGATACATTTTGATTGTCATATTATGGAGGAGGGAGACCCTGCTGGCTCAGTGCATCAGGGTCAAGAATGCTGCTATGTGTCAGGGAATATACAGAACAGACTACCCCTATTCTTCACTTCCCTCTCCTCAGTACAAAAATCCATACCTCTCTAATACCAGTAGCTCAGATGTGGAAAGAAATCTGCTCTGATGTTACAAGTTTGCCACTTCTGGTTTGTAAGTAGAGAAGTCAACTTTTCTCTTGGAGTTTGAGCCTTTAGTGTCATTGCTGCAGTGGTTATCTTTTGCCAGTCACTTTGAGCAGTTAGCTAGAGCACAGTTTCACTAATTAGAGCAGTTGGCCCTACTTAAGCAGAACGTACAATATGGAAGACTTTCCACTTTACCATTAGCAGAATGGAAATGTTTCTGCTATTTCTCATCTCACAGAATACAGAAGACACAGTTGAATCTCACATGAGATGCATCACTTTTGTTATGGGATCATATCTAGGTGTCCTAACAAAGTCTTGTGGATTCATAGGTGGGGATTTTCAGACCTGCCTGGATCTAGGGTGTAATGCAGGGATTAAAAGATGCCCCAACCTGGGTGTGAGTGGTAGCAGCCAAAGGGCAGGCAGCCTGGATGAAATATAAAGGCAGGCTTTTTTGTTTCTTGCTGCTTTGCTATTTCATTGCCTTGCTGATTTCTTCCTACTACGCATGAACTATTTCTGCTCTGTGGTGCCCCTCTGGCATGCCTCCCTGCTGCATATGGACTGAAAGCCCCACAAACTGTGAGCCAAATAAACCTTTCCCCCTTTAAATTGTGGGTGTCAGGTATTTGCCTCAGGAATGAGAAAAGTAACTAAGACATGCTTTTAAAAGTGGACAAATAAACCCATTCTTTTTGCCCACAGTGGACTAGACATGAATCCATTGTATCAATTAACTGATGCAGCAAATTCTTAAATTATTTATTCAGCAACAAAGAAATTTGAAAGTGAGTTAAGACCAGGATTTTGAGAGAATTAATGCACAGTTGCTTGAGGTTTGGATTTTGTCATTTATATCATATTTTCTCTTTCTCTTTCTTCTGTATCTTCATCTGTATGTGGTCAACAAGAAAGAACAAAAAAGGCAATGATACACGTATCTAAGAGGCTGAATTTATGCAAGTGTGTTTGATGCCCTCTCAAGGAAGTTGAACCTCTGCACCAAAGAATGGCAAGAAACCAGTAGATGGAAACAAACTTTGTCTCTAACTAACGCTAGAGGGCAGCCTGGAGCTTCACAGTGTGGAAATCTCTGTCCTCTGCTTTCAGTTTACATAATTAAATCTTAACTGGAGATGTAGTAGCTTTTGACCATGCTTTCTTTAAAATTCACCAAAATACATTAAAATCTGTGGAGCACTTGAGGTTATGGGCGACCACAGATTTACTTTAGCAGTGGAAGTGAAGTTTGTCATAATTGCCCAGGTTCTATTTACCTTCCCACAGCTAAATTGCTGATTTAAGGAAGCAACGATTTGATGTTACACTTAAGACAGAAACACTGTTCTACATCTGGAGAAGGTAGAAGTATGTCAACTAGCATAATTTTCTATCTTCTGAAAGGAATTGACATACTAGAGAAAATGTATAAGTAAGTTTCAGAAAGATTTGGATAACATTAGTGTTTCTTTTGAAGAGTTAACTGCCTAACTACATGGCACATAGTCTGAAGGTTTAAAAATCTTCAAGTAGGCACTTCTTTATAACCTTCTTTATTTTCTAGAGAAGTAAGAAAATTGTTATTTTTGTCTACTTAGGCTCTACCATCCCACCACTTTTTATTTTTTTTATTTTTATTTTTTTGATATCTGTGATCAAACTCATGACCTCGCACTTACCAGGCAAGTGCTTGAGCCACTGAGCTAAATCTCTGGCCCAACACTACCCTTTTGCAACAAATCTGAAGTAAAATTTTTGCCTTTATATGTTACCAACCCCAGCATAAGTTCTTTACCCCAAGAAAGGAAAAAAAAAAAAAAAAAAAAAACCTCCTGGCTTAGGTTGGAAAGAAGGGGCTGAAGTTCTAATGATTCTCAGTGTTTTCCTTGGTGCACTGCATAAAAGAGATATTTATATGCTTGCATAATAATAATAAGTTTTTCCATTACAAATAACTAGAAAAATAGAAGTTGGGATGGAGCAGAAACTCATTTTAAAAGTGGAAATTCATTGTTCTCATTAATATAGAGTAGGATTAATGAAAAGAGATATGAAAGTATTGTAATGGATTGGTATAATTCAAAGACAAAGAGAATCAAAAATGGCAAGAGAAGAGAAAGCCATGAAACAAAATAAATTTTCAGAAGATGAACAGCTGATTTCTCATTAGAAATTATGGATGGAAGAATTCAGTGGGATGCAGATTTAAAATGCTGAAACACTGCTAACCAAGAATTCCTGTCCCTCAAAAATGGAGGATAAATTAACTTATTCTCAAATAAATAAAAACTCAGAGTATTCATCATTAGACTTGTCTCACAAGAAAAACTAGAAGTTTAAATAATTTCAATCCACACAAAATTTAAAAAGCATCAGCTAGACTGGCTAAATGCAAAAGGCAGCATAAACATATTTGGGATTTACTTGGCTCAAAAGCCAAATGCTTAGAACAATATTTATAAACTTATACAGGTGACTGTAAAATGCACGGAGATGTAATTTGTAGGGTAAAACTAGCACAAAGAAAGTGGAGGAGTGAAGATGTATTTGAGCAATATTTTTGTATATTAAAGAATTTAAGTTGGTGTTAATTCAAACTAAGTTGCTCAAAAATGCTCATTTTAATTCTGATTGCAACTATGATGAAAATAACTGAAAAAAATATAGTAAAAGAATTTAGTGAAAGGGAATTAGCAAATAGTGAAAAGGAACCAAAATGGTACATTAGAAAAATGCCCACTGCACTGTTAAGAAGGCAGAAATGATAGAATAGAACAAAAAAGAGCTGAAAAATAGAAAATAACAGAAAAACAGCAGCTATAAATAAAATACTATGAGTAAAATCATTAATGTAAATATATTTAACACTCCAGTCAAAAACACAGATTGGGAGAGTAACTAAAAATAAAATAAGACAAACTATCACCCAAGGCTATGCTGTCTGCAAGTAATATATTTTATATTCAGAGATATGAATAAGTTAAATGTAAATGTTAAATAAAAATGGAATGTTTTCCTGTATAAAGCAAATGTTATACCATAAAGACCATATGCTAAGCCATTAAAGAAACTTAATAGTTAAAAAAGCTTTCAAATCATGAGTTATTGTTTTTGAACTTCATTCATTGACAGAATAGCATTTTCAAGTCAATCAGAGAAAGAAATTTGCACTTTCCTAATAATAACTAATTAAATAACACTCCTATATAATTTATAGATGAAAGAAAATGTCACTAAAATATGGAAAAATATTTTAAAGTGATAAAGGCTGAAATACAACATATTAACATATCTGCAATGCAGTTAAACAATGCTTTGAAGGAAAATAATAGGTACAAATAACTATATTAAAGAAGAAGAAAGATCCCATACTAGTAATTTACATTTGCAGCCTAAGAAACTACAAAAAAAAGTGCAAAGGAAACCAAAGAAATTAGCAGGAAGAAAATAAGGAAATTAATGAAATACATAAGTAAATGAATGAATAAATTCAGTGAAACCAAAAATTTTTAAAAGGATTAAGAGAATTGGTGAAGTTGCAGCTGTGCTGCTCCTCTGCGGCACAAAAATTAAATTATCAAAATTGAGATTGAGATCCTGGGCAGTGCGGCACATATGAGGTTATTCTGTGCCGCTACATCAGAACCCAGACTGGATACTTTACAATGACCATAACTTTATTGCTTCACGCTACCAGAAGCTGAGAAGTCCCTGACTGAGGGACTCATAGCTTGTAAGGGCCACGTGACCCTGTGGCAGAAAGAAAAAGGGCCAGAGAAAGTGACGCCGAGCAAGATAGCCTGAGGAGGGGTGGGGGGAACCCTAGTAATAACAGCAATAATCCAGTCACAAGGATGGAACTACATGGAAAAAGACTCTCACTAGAATATATGACTTAAAAATTTGAATTCATAATTTTCACTTTAATAATAGCTAAGGCTAATTGAGAGTGCACGAAATGATTTGCATGGCAAATTTAGCCCTTTTTTGGCTGCTAAAAGGCAATGATAGAAAAGATAATTTATTAAGTTTATTTCTCAATGTTGTGGAGGATTGAAAATCAAGAGCAAAAATTCAGGTGGATTTTGTTTCTGGTGAAGGCCATGTCTTTTCTTCCAGCAAGGAATCTTGAATTCAGTGTCGTTACAGTGTCCTGCAGAAGGCAGGACATAAAAAAAGACAGTACTGTGTGAAACCCCATGTATAAGAATCTTTGTGTACTCATGAAAGAGAAGCTTTCATGACCTCACTGCTAAAGGCCTCACCTCTTCATATTACTGCATTGGAAATTAAATCTCCACATGGAATGGGAAAGACAAAAATATTCACACCAACCCAGTGGACTATCAGACATAACCTTCATCATCAATTCTATTTTAGAGATGTGGCAACTAATTTATAGACTTGAGTAGATTGCAGACTGAAAGCCAATTTAGACAAATTTGATTCTACCCATATCACTTTACCATATGGTTGCATGAGACATTATTCATTTTCTCTATTGTTCAGTTTTCCCTTTTGAAAAGTGGAGATACTGGTAATGCCAATATTCTGGGGTCATTTTAAGGGGTGTAAAATGCCTAAGCATTTAAAGTACCCGGAGCACAGGCAGGCTTAACAGAACTGACAGTAGTAGTAGTACTACAGTAATACATCATAAAGCCAGTATTTGACCCCCAAAATCATGGGCACGGCATTGAACCACATGTGTCCTACTTCAAGGAAGAGCTTGCTTCCCAGCTTGGAGCATGAGCTTAGCAGAAGCATCTAGCTGGCATCCACTTCAGAGTCTATTTTCTCTACAGAGAACTGCAGACTCATAATGTCTCGTAATCCTCAGAATAGTCCCAGCTTGAGTGATTGAATAAGTTGAGGATATAAAGTCTGGTCATTTTAGCCACGAAAGAACTTTGGGGGGATGATACTTACTTCTGATCTGCTAACCTGACTGATCAAGAATTCACTAGACCTTCATTCTTGTTTAATCTGATCCTCTTCCCAATTATGGTTCTCTCCCCTTTCTTTCCCAGGTGTTGATCCATAATAAATATTTTCACACTGAGTTTACCTTCATTTGTCTCATGACCTATGATGGTATAGGAATGCAGCATTTATAAACCATGCTCGAGGAAATGCTAATTTGTATTAGGATGGCTATGAAAAGAAGATGGAGAACAATAGGTAAAACTCCCTCTTTAGAATTCCATAATGTGAGATAAGAAAGATCAAAGAACACATGACCTTTGGGACCATGAGATCACATAGCAACTGAAAGCTCATTGAATGTGACAAGAACAGTGGTTACAACTGGCCTTGTGTTTTGGGCTTCTCCTTGCCAAGGCTCATTTAGGTGATTTCAGTGATAAGGGAACCTGCAGGTAACCAACTCTGCATGCACTCTGCCCTTTCTCATCAAAGTGCTGGCCTAAATCAAAATTGCAAGATGCGTAATTTATCAAGATGACTCCATTAGTGCAGCATAAATGGGTAGATTAGATTTCGTGTATTTTTAGCTTTATAATCATAATTTATGGCTAACTCTGTCATATGTTGAATGATAAGTGAAAAATGGGGAAATATGGGGACCTCAGTGAGATAATCTCATTTGAATTAGACAAATGAGGCCCCGCTACAAAAGAACACCCAGTGTCTCTGGATAAATTTATGAAGTCAAAACAAAAAATAATTACAGTGCAGAAATTGGCTGGTGCTGGGTGAACCCGTTTCATTCCTAATGTTGGTTGGCAGCTCTTCATCCCTGATTATTCCATCTGGAGATAATTGTGTGATATCATCCATAAAATTAAATCATAAATCAACCCAACTACTGAATAGGCCAGCAGGCTGCCGAGAAAAACCACATGTAGGGGAGTTAAGACTCCTGAGCTTAATGAGAGATAGGGAATGAAATTAAGAGAAGAAGACAGATAGAGGCTGACCCTCAGCGTGTCCACCGGCTCCCTTGCTGACAGCTAGCAGTAAAGTCCAGGGTCCACTGGTAACAAAGCAGTCAGCCTACTGCTGAATGACTGATTTGCTGATGAGAAGAGAATGTTCTGTGCCTGAATGGGACCATGTTTAGGGGCTGCTAACTTCAGTTGTGGGTGTCTAAAATGCAAGCACCATATTTCCTTTTTTGATAAAATGCTAATAGTTATTGGAAAATCCACAAATGTAATGAAAATCATACACAAATAAGCAAAATTAGAATATTCAGGCAAACATCCCCTCTACACTTAGTTTCCAAAGGTTTAATAATAAGCCATAGACTTTTGAAATTTGTTTCTTATGAACTGTGGTCAATTTGTTATATATATCTGGAATGCATTTGCTTTTTCAAAACAGCAAGATGTGGCCTGAAAGCCTCTCATGTACGGTGCCTGAGAGAGGAAAGATATTAAGAGAAGGACTAATGCATGGTGCACACAGCTCCTGTGGATTGATCCAAGTGCTTCCACTGTGGCCAGCAAATAGGAGGGGTCAGAAGTCAATGATCGGTCTCCTGTTTGCTCAGACTAAAGCAAATGGCCAAAGGGCACATATACACATTGAATCCTCCCACAACACCAGCCACATTCCCTTTGGAAACTGAATTTTTTACCATAACAATTGCAAAGTCCAGCTGTGTGCTGAGTTTCTGAATTTTCAAAGTAGAGGCAATAACAGATGTTGCAAAGCTAGTGATTCATGAACATCTGAGTGGGAAGATCACTGTGTCACTCAGTAGAGATGAAAGGAGGAAAACAATGAGGAGGATACTTTTTTCTTGTACTTTTCCCTCCCACAGAACAGTACTCACACCAGTTGGGCAAATCACTAGCTTTGAAAAATGCATATTCCTTTGCTTCACTATTAATTATGCATATTGTATGCACATATTAGACTCTGTATACTAACAAATATAAGAGCCTCGTTGGCTTTGGATAATTTTAAAGTAGAAATCAATCAGAAAATAAAAAACCTTCTTATAAACCATTACTATTTATCTTTAATTACTTCCTTCCTCCATATGCTGTCCCTTGGTATGTTTGTTATTTCTTGTACTTCTGGACCGTCTTAACCAGAAACCAGAAAACCACATGGACCAATTTTGTGAAAATGAACAGCAGCCAAATTCCATTTGAACTATTGCACTGGCCAAGAATCTTCTAGTTGCAAACTTCAGAAAAGTAATTTAACTTGGTCTATGCAAAAAAGAAGGCAATTCTTTTGAAAAATAACTTCACATGACAATCTAGACAGCTGTTTCTAGAGGAGGACTATTACAGGAATGGCTACATCTAAGTCTCAAATAATCCTGTCAGGTCTCCTGTTGTTTCTCTGCCTGCCTCTACTTCTACCTCCATCTGTATCAATATTTCTTGATTCTATGGGTTTTGTTTTAGATTTCCTTCTATTAGACTTTATGAAAGCAAACAAAGACATAAGTGAAAGCGACCAGTGGTTTTCCTGAGATCCATGATTTCCCAGAGCAAGAGACTGTTTCTCAGTGATTTTAGCAAGCACAGTAGTATTCATCAGGGTAGTGGATAAGATAAGCTTAGACAGTTTGATTGGAAGTGGATTCAGTGATATACAAATAGTGAAGCTTTTCACATTGTTAAAACTATGAAATGAAATAATGAAATCTTTATTTTAGAAAGGTTATTCTGATGATATTGTGGAGAGAGAATTGGAATCAAAAGAACCCAGGTTTTTGAAGACACCTGGAGCCACTGAAATGTGAATGTTCAGTGATAGAAGTATTAGAAAAGATTTTAAAAAAGGATCTAAAACAGCATTGGGGAATACAACTGAAATAATTCAGCAACTAACTGATGATGACCAAATGAAAAGAATGACCAAAAACAGCAATGAAATTTCCACCTTGAATGACTGAGTTTGAATAAATTCTTACTTCATGCATATGGTGGAGACTGTTGAGAGAAATGAAACATTATTTATTATTATTTTTTTATTTCAAAAAGCAAAACAGAAAAAAGAAACCAAAAAAATTCAAAAAAAGTAGTAGGGAATTAATGCTTATTAATATATTGCATATTGTTATCTTAGAAGTAATTGTTTGGGTCACAAGATTTAGATTTGAAAAAAAATGATCAAACAAGCAAACAATGGCAGCACAAACTGTTCTTTTTGATGAACTAAGAGAGATTAGTAGTATATTATCTAACTTGTTTATATATATACAAACAGATATATATATATATATATATATATATATATATATATATATACATTTAGATATATCCCTATATAAATATAATCTTTTCCTGTCTTCCTTTTCTCCTTTCCCCTATCCTATTTGTTCTTTCATTTTGAGCACTGGATTTCCCTTCCATTATCACTGTATCTGTTGTACATTTTGGATCATGCTGCTCTTTCGGTTATTTTTCTTCACTATGGAGACAATAGGATATTTACAAATGTGAAGCTGATTTATTTCATGTGTGAGTATAGTCTTAAGTTGCCTCCATTTACCTACAAAATATCCTTCTTTGTAGCTGAGTAATATTGCATTGTATAAAAATATCCATCCTGTGATTGATGGACATTTGTGTTGTTTCCAAGATCTGGCTATTACAAATTGTGCTGCTATAAACATGGGTGCACATATATTGCTGTGACGTGTCATTTTCAATTTTTCTGGGAAAATACTCAGAAGGTTAATAGCTAGATTGAATGAAACTTCCAGTTATTCTGAGGAATATCCACACTGATTTCCATATTTGTATCAGTCTCCACCACACTAACAGTGGAGAAGTGTTCCTTTTTCCCCACAGCCCTGCCAGCATTTGTTATTTATTGGTTGATATCTTGAGGGCAGCCATTCTTTATGGAGTGAGATGGAATCTCAATGTTTTTTTTTTTAATCTGCATTTTTTAAATGACAAGTGATATTGAACATTTCTTCGCATATTTGTCATTTGTATATCTCCATCTGAGAAATGTGTGTTTGTCTCAGATGCCCATTTTTGGAGAGGGTCTTTGAATTTGGGAGGCATGATGTTTTTCAGTTCTTTGTATGTTCTAGATATAAGTTCTTTGCTATGTTGGTGATTTCCGTCGAAGTGCAAAAACTTTTTAATAAGATGAGGTCCCAGTTGTTGATTCGTTGAAGTATTTGCTGTGCAGTTTGTGTTTTGTTCATGAACTGTGTGCTACACCTATGTCTTTAAGATTGCTCACTATCTTGTCTTCCAGTAGATTTAGTGCTTCTATTTTGCTGTTTAGATCTTTGATCCATTTTGACTTTAGTGCGTAGTGAAAGATATGGATCTAGTTTTAGTCTTAATCATATGGAAAGCCAATTTTTTCCATTATCATTAATTAAAGAGGTTATCTTTCTTCCAGTGAATATGTTTAGCCTCTTTGTCAAGGTAGCTGAATGTCTTTGTATTTGTGTCTGTATCTTCTGTTCTGTTCCATTGATCCTCAGGTGTGTTGTTTTGCCAGTACCCTGCTGGTTTTATCACAGTAGCTTTGTAGTAAAATTTCAAGCCAGAGATTGTGATGCCTCCTGCCTTGCCTTTGTTGCCCGTATTGGATTTGTTCTTCTAGGTGTCTTCTGTTTCCAAATGAATTTTAGCAATGCTTCCTCTAGATCTGTGAGGTAGGTTAGTGGTATTTTGATTGGGATTGCATGAAATCCGTATAATAATTTTGGAAGTACAGTCATTTTTACTACGTTGGCTCTTCCTATCCAAGAGCAAAGGATATCTTTCCATTTTTGACATCCTCATCTATCTCCTTTTTTAGAGTACTATAGTTTTCAATGTCTAGGTCTTTTATATCCTTTGTTAGTTTGATTCCTAAGAGTTTTGTTTTTTCAATGCTATTATGAAAAATATAATTTCCCTAATTTCTCTCTCAGTGAATTTGTTGTGTATAGGAATGCTATTGATTTTTGAGTGTTGATTTTGTATTCTGCTACCCTACTAAATTTGCTTATTAACTCTAGTAGTCTTTCAATGGAGCTTTTGGGGTCTTCTATGTAGAGTGTCATGTCATCTGCAAATAGTGATAATTTAGCTTCTTCCTTTCCTATCTTACTCTTTTTATTTCTCTGGCTAACATTTCCAGAACAATATTGAAGAGGAATGGTGATAGTGGACATTGCTGTCTTGTTCCTGATTTTAGAATGAATGCTTTAATTTTTTGTCCATTTAGTATGATGTTGGCTGTTGGTTTATCATAGATGGCTTTTATCAGATTGGAGTAAATACCATCTATTCCAATGTTCTGTAGAATTTTTATCATGAGAAAGTGTTGGATTTTATCAAAAGCTTTTTATGCATATATTGAGATGACCATGTTATTTTTATCTTTGGCTCTGTTGATGTGGTCTATTACATTTATTGTTTTGTGTATGTTGAACCATCTCTGCATGCCTGTGATGAATCCCACTTGGTCATGATGTATAATCTTCTTAATCATTTGCTGCTTTCTGTTTGCTAGTATTTTACTGAGAATTTTTGTGTCAATGTTCATTAATGAGACTGGCCTATAGTTCTTCTTTTGGGTTGGGTCTTTCCCTGGTTTTGGTGTCAGATTAATATTTGCCTCCAAGAATGAGTTAGGGAGAATTGCTTCTCTTTTAATTTTATTAGAGAGTTTGAAGACTATTGGTTTCAAATTTTCTCTAAATATCTTATAGAACTCAGCTGTGAATCCATCAGGACCGGGACTTTTCTTTGTTGGTAAGTTTTCAATTGCATTTTCAATTTCAGTAACTGACATTGAGTTATTCAAAATTTTTAGATTGTCTTGACTCAGCTTTGGTAATTCATACATTTCTAGGAATGTGCTCAATTCTTCTGTTTCTGAACCTATGTGAGTAAATATTTCAAAGTAGATATTCCTGATCTTCTGAATTTCCATAGGATCTGTAGTGATTTCATCTGTTTTCTTTTCTCATTGCATGAATTTGAGTTTTTCTCTCCTTTTTAAGATTTGCTAGGGGTTTATCAGTTTTATTTATTCTTTCCAAGAACCAATTCTGTGATTCCTTAATTCTCTATAATGTTTTCTTAATCTCAATTTCATTAATTTCTGCTCTGATCTGTATAATTTCCTCCCTTCTATGAACTTTGGCCTTGACTTGCTCTTTTTCTTGAAGCTTGAGGTGCAGCATTGGGTTATTTATTTGTGTTCCTTCTGTTTTCCTGATGTGACGATTCATGGTTATATATTTCCCTCTTAGGGCCACTTTCATCAGTCCCATAGGTTTTGATATGCTGCATCTGTGCTTTTATTGAATTGTAGATATTGTTTTGAATTTCATCTGTAACTCACTTGTTGTTCAGGATGGTGTTATTTTATATCCATGTGTTTATATAGGTTTTGTAGTTTCTTCTGCTATTAATTTCCAATTTCATTGCACTATGATTGATAATGTGCATGGGATAATTTCAGTCCCTATTCATTTACTTAAGAATGTTCTATGGGCTAATATATGGTCTATTTTAGAGAATGTCCCATGTGCAGCTGAGAAGAATATGTATTCTGAGGTTGTTGGGTAGAACACTCTGTAAACATTTAGTTTATTCACAGGATTGATTCAGTTCTGTTATTTCTTTGCTGACTTTTGTCTAGTTGATCTATCTCTTGGTGACAATGGGGTACTAAGGTCCCCATTAAAATTGTGTTATTGTGTAATTGGTTTTTTAGGTCTATTAGTATTTGTCTTATAAAATTGGGTGCTCCTATATTTGATGTATATATATTTATGATTGTTATCTCTTCCCTTAGAGAAGTTTTTCCCCTAACATATATGTAGTGAACTTTGTTATCTCTTTTGATCATTTTTGGCTCGAAGTTCACATTGTCTGCAAACAGAATAGCTACACCTGTTTTTTTCTGAGTTCCTACTGCATGGGATATTGTTTTACATACTTTGACCCTCAGTCTATGAGTTTTACTTTGACTCAGAGGTATTTCTGTATACTTGATATTGTTGGATCCTGTTTCTTGATCCATTCTGCCAGTCATTTCTTTTAATTGTGAATTTAGACCATTTACATTTGTCATGTTATTTTCTTATTGTTGGTCCCCTGATTTTTCCCCTTGTTTAATTTATGCCCTGTTGGTAGTTTTTTCTGTTTTTGTTCTGGGAATCATGGTCATTTTTATCTCTATCCAGTATGTCTTTCAGTACTTCTTCTAGGGTTAGTTTTGTGGACATGAATTTCTTCAGCTGTTCTTTGTAATTGAAGTATCTTATTTCTCTATCAAGTTTGCAAGAAAGTTTTGTAGGGTACATCAGTCTGGGTTGAAAGTTGTTTTATTTCAAGGTTTAAAATTCTTCACTCCATGCTAATCTTGACTTGAGGGTTTGTGTTGAGAAGTTGGCCATGATCCAAATGAACTTGCCTAGATAAGTGAATTTCCTAGATAAGTGAGTTTCTCTAACAGATTTTAGGATTCTGTTTTTTTGAATTTCTGGGAGCTTGATTATTAAATGTCTTGTTGTAGATTTATTTTGCTTGTCACTGTTTGGAGTTCTATGTGCCTCACTTATCTGTATATCAGATTATGTTGCCATGCTTGGGAATTTGTTTGCTACTGCTCCTGTGAATAGTTATTCATTTTATTTGTATTGACTCCTGCATTTTCATTGACACCTATCAATCATTTATTGCTTTTCTTTGGATTGTAATAAAGCTATGGAATTGTTATTTCAAAATCCCTTGATATTTTTAAAAGTTCTTTCTTTTTGTGAAATCTAACCACAAACCTGTCTTCAAGGTCTCAAAGTCTATCTTCATTTTCATTCAAGTAGTTTTGCCAGCTTTCAGTTGAATTTTTAATTTCCTGATTTTGTCTTTTAATTTGTATCATGCATTCTATTTCTTTCCTATATTATTCATTCAAGGTTTCTATCATTTTTTGCATGCTCCTGTACTTTTTTTTATCTATGTCTTCTCTAGCTATGCTGAGCAATTTCTTTTTTAAGGTTGTCATTTCTTTCTTTACTTTAGAAATTATTTCTAATCTGATTTCCTTTACTGTCTCATGGGTTTGTTTCTTTATTTCATTTGATATCTTTTCAGAGATTTCAGATGTATGGAAATAGATATATGGTATATGGCTTCCAATGTCTTCTATTTCAATGTCTCCTGTTGTTCTTCTTGATTTATAGGAATCAGCTGTAGTTTCCCAACTTTTAAAACATTAATTTATAGTATTATCTATCTTGATGACTGAGTTCTTTTGACATCTCCTCAAATTATTTTGTGCAATGACAGTGCTTCACCACACTACCAGTTTTGTTGATAGTATGTTATAAACAAAATGTTTTAAACGGACTTGCTAAACAGAACATACAAACAGGACATTATGTTCAGGAAGGTGATTATAAGCAAAAAGGCCAAGAGCCTAAACAAAGTATCCATTAGTTTGCCAACCTGGAAGCCCAGATTTTAGAGGACCTCGGTGAGTAGGAAACACAAGCTGATTTTGAAGCGTCATCTTTTCAGACAATATAAATATATAGCACTCTGTCTATGAGGGGCTTGGCAGATTTCTGATGCTAAGAGTGTGTCCTTAACTTTTCTGAAGTGTGCTAAATCAGAGAAAAGAATTAGGGAAACATGATTTGATTCTGAATCTTATTGCTAAAATGTGACCTGTGCAATGGCACCATCAGCATTATTCTCTTTAATGCAGAGTTTCAGGCTCTAGATCAAAATTTGCATTTTACCAATATTCTCTGGCGATTTTTATGTATCTTTAAATTTGATAAATGAACCCCAAAGTTGAATACAAATTAAAACTATAGAATTTTTATTGAGTATTTTAAAATCACATACTCTTGCCCTGTAGGAATTGTAGAGTAGTCCCTACTTATTCATGGGGAATATGTCCTAAAACTCCTGCTGAACTCCTGAAACTGCTCATTGTATTGAACCTTATAAACTGTGTTTTGCCCTATACATGAACCCTTATGATAAAGTTTACTTTATAAATTAAGTACAGTGAGGTATTAACTGCAATAATTAATAATAAAATAGAATATCTGTAAGCATATGCTATAATAAAGATGTTATCGTGGTCTGTATTTCTCTCTTAAAATGTCTCATTGTTCTGTATATAGCTTTCCCTTCATGATGTGAGATAGTTCAGCGCCTTCATGATGAGGGGAAGCAAAGTGGCTGTCATAGGCACTCATACGCAATCTTAGATACTACTGACCTCTGGCAATTTGTCACACTTACAAATTGTTTATTTCTGAAATTTCCTATTTAATAATTTTGAGCTACTATTGATCTCAAGTAACTGAAACTTTGGAAGTAAAGCTACAGGTAAGGGCTTACTTTTTATATAATCTTATGATGTTAATCATATTATTATAGTAGTGTATGTCTATTATTAATGAGACTGTTTAAAAAACTGATTTTTTTCAATTTATAGAAATACATTAGCAAAATTCTTGGCCATAACTGCTCAGAAGACCTCTGAGCAGTCTCTGGACTGTCTCTGGAGACAATAACAAAGAAGGAAAGATGAAAGGTAGAATGTTCTAAACTTCTGGAGTAACCCTCAAGTTTACTTTGTTTCTCAAGTTCATGATAACTAATTACCTACCTATAAATTAATAAAAATTCTCATAAAGACTTCTGGGAAACAGTCTAAATTTTATTCAAGTGGTTTATTGTTTTCTTTTAATATGTTATCCTGGAGCACATAAGCAAATCAAATTCACAAATCAGTACTCCTGTTTCAAGTCATAAATAGACAAATTTAGAATTGTGTATTGTCATTCCATAAACTGCAAATGAACATGTAACCATATACACTTAAACTGCTTGTGTGGCACTTTTTTCTCATAAACAAGTTAATGTAAACATCATGAGTTATTAATAACCTGAAAAAATTCTATCCTCTTAGAACAGGGTAATTCATATTATGATAGTATTTCTGTAATATATGCCTCCTGTAATTAGTGATCCTTCGACTCAACTAACTTTGACCCAAGTAACTCCAAGTTCAGTTTCTCATGTTCCTTTGTGCTTCCTCTGTCTCTCTTTTTCCCTTATTTCTCCCTTATTCTTTTACTCATATGTCAATCGGACAAAAAAGAAACATTAGCTAACGATGTTTATAGAAGTTGTAGCAACATTTCACTTTAGAACCACCCAAGAATTCTATAAGCAAACATGCTAAAGTAATATTTAAGTTCATTAGTTATATATATATATATATATATATATATGCATATATATATATATCAATCAGTATAGTCTTTGGGTAGTATAATCTTTGGGGAGTATAGTCTTTGGGGAGCATTAAAAGGACAAGCCTCAGGCCAAATTATTTTATTCTCAGGCTTTGTCTTCAAGATGCTCAGGAATTCACATTTATAGCACAAAGAAGCCACATTTAGGAGCTTAGCTTTGTTTCTCTTCCAATTCCCATCTCACGCTTCACTCTAACAGGAGGCCACCTGGGTCCATGCATGAATCTTATTTATGGATGCTTCCCTTTGGCTTTTCAATCACCATTGGCAAATCCATTTGGCAGGTACCCAGAATTTTTCCAGTTCCTATTAAATTCCAGTTTTTAGTGAACTATGTGAAAGGTGTTAGCACTAGCCTATTGTAATAATTAGAGATTTCTCCAAGAAAATCAGAAAAAAAAAGATTGACCTTTGAAACTTGAGAGGGAGAGAGCACAAGACACAGGAAATGGAATAAAAATTGCATGCCCAATAACTTTGGACAAGCTACTTAGTCTTTTTTAGTATCATATACAAAATGAGAACACTTTTACTTCCTTCATAGTGCTGCAATGATCCTTAAATCAGATAAGCAATCATTTGAAAAAAGAAAAAGTGTAGGCAACACTTATGTTTAGTATAAATGAATAGGCCTATAGTTTGTTCTTGTTTTGTTGTAGTCCCATAAATCTTAAATTCTTTGTAAGAAAACACCAGCTGGGCCAGGGATTTAGCTCAGTGGCATAAGCACCTGCCTGGCAAGTGCAAGGTCATCAGTTCAATCCCTGGTACCAGTTCAATCCCCAGTACCAAAAGAACAACAACAACAACAAAAACAAAACAAACAAGCGAAAAAACCAGCTGTGTCCTCTGATGTGCATTAAGTAAATGTTTTAAATGCATGAAACATGAATCAGTTTACTAAAAAGAATTAGAAAAAAAGAGAGAATTAGAATGTCTTTTTGATATTGGTGTGTATCTACGTTTAATCTTTGCTCCCTGTTTTAAGATATTTTTTAACAAATTGAACAGTTTTTATCAGTTACCAACATTAATAATGAAAGGCTTCGAGGCATTGTAGATTGAATCTAGGTTCTTCACACTGAGCTACATCTCCAGCTATTTTTATTGTTATTTCTTTTAAAATTTTTGAGATAGGGTCTCACTAAGCCACTATGCTGCCCAACTTCAGTTGCATCTTGCTACCTTCCTTCCTTGGCTTCCCAGCATGCTAAGATTACAGGTGTGCACCACCATTGCCAACACTTAAGACTTTTCACACCTACAGCAAAGATCGAATTCTGCAAAACTTACACAGTTTCCTTTCATGCCTCTATTGTCATACATCAGAAACTGAGACCTAGACCAACTTACCAAAATTCACACAGCTGGAAGAGCTAACTGTGATTCTTAGGCAGTCTGACTTCAAAGCCAGTGCTTGGGAGTGCCACATGCCTTGTAGCAGCCCGGTTCTCTGGCTGAAAAACTATGGTGCCATTGTACCTAATTCAGATGATTCTTAAGATACTAAAAATGATATGATCTCTTCTAACCAAAGGTCTTGATCATAATAAAACCCTTAAGAAGCTTTGACTGCCATCATCATTAACAAAAAATGATGGGATAAGGAGAGGAGGATCACCCTGGAAATGTACATGAGGACATGACACAGAGCTCAGAAATAGTGTTCTTTTAGGTGATTATGTGCAAGATGACAGAGTGTGTGGTACAGCGGGGAAATTTTTGCTTTAAAACTGAGGCACTGCTCTTTCTTTTTAAGGTGACTTTTGGCAAATCATAAAACCTCCTTGAATGTCTTTGTGCATCTTGACGATGGCAATAATGTTCGCCACCTTTCAGAAGTCATACAGAGAAAATATAAGAAGTGCTCTAAAATGTGTGAGATACAATAGAAACCTTGAACAAATTATTTTCCTTCTCAGCAACATCTGTGACTTCAGACTAGAGGATGAAATTGTGATCAATGAAAAGAAGTTCAGATTTGGTCCCCAAATCACTATTTGTTCCTTAAGAGAAAGTGTTGGCTCTTTGTGAAAGCTGACAAAGTGTTCAGATAAGAGATCAATGTCTCCCGGTTGTGCTGAAGTTACGGTCACACCAAAACTGGGGTTGGTGAGCCCAAGGCCCTTGGCAGGAGGATGCACCACAACAGAAAGCAGAACTGGTGTTGAGAGCTGCACTGACCTGTGGTAAGTGCTAGGAATTTGGTTCTGCAGTGGTGAGGTGACTGGCCAGACTACATATTGGAGTTGGACAGGACAGGCCTGAACCCGGAACCACAGTGGCATCAGTCGGCCACTCCTGGCCCAAAGTAGACTGATGGGCTCAGCTTGGGCTGCATCAAGCTCCTGATCAGGACCCAGTAGCCAGGGACAAAACTGTCCTGAACCTATGACATCCACAGGGCACAGACTAATGTGTTGAAGGCACTCACTGGTTGACTGGCTTAGAGGAGAGGGGCCAGCCCACATCGTCCCTGTGTGCACCTCACAGATCAACAGCAAACTGAAGAAGGCAGCAATCCCCTAGCCAGTACACTTCAGAAAAACTGTAAGCAATATGGAAAGGACCTCAGACCTCCACCATACACCTCTCTGAAAGAAACCAGAAACATGGCAGAGAAAGAAACAAGTAAAAGCCTCCAGCCACTGACCCAGGGACAATAAGCCCAGAGAGGTAAATACAGAAGAGATCAGAAGCAGCAAACATGCAATATCAGGCACGGCATCAGCCGACATAAAGAAATATCTTTGTTACATCATTGACAAATTTAAAACTGAAATTCTAATTCAAGTGAAGCAAGATATAAGAAGATTAATAAAGGAAATGCTAAGCACCTCTCAAGAAGACACGGAAGAATGGAGGAATCCAGAAAAAGGAGAGAAAACTTTGATGAAGAATATAAACAATATCTAGAATACATGGAAAAGATTCAAAGAGATTACCAGGAAATTAAAAACTCCATTGAAAGCTGGCTAACTTGCTTGACAGAAACTAAAGTCAGACTTTCAAAACTTGCAATATGTGATCGCAAAAGGAAAGATCTCTTAAAAAACGAGGTCAACTTTGTGTGTCATTTGATCTCGGTCATTTAAACAGAGAAAATATTCACACCAACTTAAAGTTTCCTCAGAATTACTCAAGCCAGAGCAGTTTTTAATAATCACAGTATCCTTTCCTACAGCACACAAAGTGACTGGAAATCACATGATTAAAGGTCTAATTACTGTCCACACCTGGCCATCATCTCTGTGATGCTTTTCCATTTTGAGGTAGTGTTGGTCTGTGTTGTTTTCAGCATCTGATTTTATCAAGATAGGTTCAAGCCATTCTATTTATTTTCCAATTTTCCTTTCCCCTTTCAAACCAGAGAAACGAGTCTTTACATTGCCTTTCCTTAGACTCCTGTGAAGGAAAAGTCGCTGTGGAGCAGGAAGGAAAATAGTGGAACAACACTGAAAATAGTGTTCATTAATTCTTAGTGACACCTAATAAAAGGAATAAAGAAATACTCAAGGGAATACTCAAGAAAGCTACTCCAGTGGTGTTTCCTAGCCGAGAATAGAGATTCAAGTTCTCCTCCCAATATAACAAGGACAAATAGAATTTATACACAAAGAGTAGGGAGGAAATAAGTGGATGGAAGACTACCAGAAAAAAGAGTCAGAGATGCCAGAGAGAGTGCCTAACCTGACTTTAGACAGGATTGTTGTGGGAGGTGGGCTAGGGTAATAATGTATTGAAGTTGGGGAATAATAAATTTGATTTGAAACCAAAAATAGAGAAATTTCACTAAACTGACCCAGCAGAATTTTTATTAAAATTGGACTAAACAGGTGAAAGACAGAGCCCAAGTCTAGAACTGATCAAAAAGGAGAGTGTCTTAGTTACTTTTTACTCATCACTGAGACAAAATACCTGATGCCCAAACTTGAGAAAGGAAAGGTTTATTTCTTACAGTTTTTGGAGGTTTCAGTCCATACTTAGGTGGCTCCAAGGCACAGTGGCATGGCGGGGCTGCAGTTCATGGTGGCTGCAAACAACAATGTGGAAACCGGCAAGAGAGAGAGACAGGCCTTCTTCCAGCCATTACATTGTATGCTGGCTCCACCCCTAGGCAGGTGTAGCACTGACGCCATCAACCCAAGTGCTAGACAATGAACCAATCACAAATGCACAATGCAAACGCATGAGTTCTCGGGGCCACCCACATAAACCAGGACAGAAAGCTTGGTAGAGCCTCATTCAAATTTGGCCAAAGAAGAAAGACTGTCAGACTCAAAAATGTGTCCTAACCCAGGAAGAGCTGTAAAGCATCCATCCTGAGAGCATGGCAGGGGGTGCATAACAGCCTCTCTGCTGGCAGCAGTCCTGTGGAGGCAGTGAGTCTTCAGGGGGAAGATGCCTAGTGACCATGAGGCAGTAAATCCAAGGAATTCAAATTCCATCATGGCTGATATCCCCATGATTAGTCACAACAGTCAGCAGTCCTGAAGAGTGAGCCATCTCTGCAGTGGACATCACATTATGCATTGGTGCAGAGACCCACAGGTCAAGAGCAGACACTAGCAAGTCCCAGAGATATCCTCAAATCAGATGCGGGTAGAGAAGGGTCCTCTAGAAGACTAGAAGTGAGTCTTCCTACAGCCATCCTGCAATGAAGTCATAATAGTCATCTATTTCTCATAGCTGAGACTCAATATCCAACACCTACAGTTTAAAGGAGGAGAGGCTGAATTTTGCTCATGTCTCTTCGTATTCAGTCTGTGGTTGACTGGCTCCAAAGAGGAAACATCATAGGAGAAAGGCATAGTTGAGGAAAGTGGATCACGTTGTCAGAGCTGGGAAGCAGAGACAGAATGGAGAAGCCAAGGAAGGAGACAGGTGCTCCCAGTAACCCACTCTTCTACCTAAGTCCTGACTCCTAAAAACACAGTTAGCTACAAACTCATTAATGGGTTAATCTACCGATGACAACAGTGTCTCCATTACTCTGTCACCTTCCAAAAGCCTCACCTCTGAACACAAGAAACTCCTGGAGGACATTTTAGATTTAAAGTAGATTAGTGTCTGATTTAGGCTAGTCATTAAAAATAGAAGGAATTATTATTTCTATCACAGCTGATTTTGTAGCTAACAATTTATACTTTGCACAAGTATAAACCCATTTGACAGTTTAATGTAATCATCTCCAGTACTTTCAAAATGATCGGAAATGTGGCTATGTTGACCCAGCCAAAGGTAAAGGCAGAGAGAGCCTGAGAAATACAAAGCAAATGATTCAAACATAACATTGCCATCAGCAGAGGCTAGGTCAGTAAAAACCATTATTCTAAATTTCCGATCTCTAAACTGCTCTCTCTCCAGATTTGAGCAATGCTGCCTCCAAATGATATCTATTATTTTCAGCATTATTTTTTTTTTCTGCTCACGATATTTCAGGAAACCTGGCAGAAGATAAAGTTGTAATTATTCTCCCCCAGTGCTGGTGAGAGTCCTGTTTCCAGCCATCTTTGCTCAGCTCCTACTCTGCTTCTGCCTGGTTCTGAGGACAAGAGGTCTAGAGAAAGCTATTAATGGTTCAAAAGGACTTTAGACTCCTGAGATGACATTGTGCAGTGAGCTTGAAGTGCCAGTCCTTGAAGGATTAGTGCTGTTTATGCTTTGGCTGTGAACCGTCCTGTATAAGGGAAAGGCTGGTTTCAGAAATTGATAGCTTCTCCCATGGAGCAAGCCAAAGTGGACAGAACTGAAAAGGGATTTGAGATGTGGCCAGTTGCTTTGTCGCAGAGGCCTTTATCACCTCTGCATGGGGCAGTCTCTCTCAAGCCTGGCTGGCTTCAGGCAGCTACTAAGCCTCCTATAGGGCCACCTTAATCCCTTCCTGCTTCAGCTTGTGCACTTGCAGTTGGGTGGAAGTGATGAGCTCCTGAGAAAGGGGGGAAGGGGAATTTGCACTCAGCCCACTCTGTTTGGTCTGTGGTCAGGCTGCCCTGGGCCTGTGAAAATCAAGCAGGGTTCTTTAATGAGAAAACAGTGGGTAGTGATTGTGTAGGGGAGAAAGAAAGAGAGGATAGGGGAGCTAAATGGACTCCAAAAAGATGCCCAGACCTCTGAGTCACTGCAGGGTGAAAGGGTTGTGTGCTGTCTTCACAAGCTATGATGCCCAGAAGGCTGCATTCACCTGACTGTATTCTGTTTTGTTAGGACCCCTCAGCTCTCACTGACCTTTGAATTTCAATACCTTTCATTTTTATTTCTCTTTCCTAGTGTCTTTTTACAGAAGAGGAGCTTTCAGACTTTGAAAATGTTTTAGTAGTCACCTACACAAACTTTGCACCTTATAGTAGCAGAAAATGAGGAGTGTAAAAGATAAGCCAAGCTGATGATCAAGTCAGGAACATGGATCCAGATATTCTACCTTCTCCTCTTTCCTTTCTCTCCCCTCCTTTTTCTCCCTTCCTCTCTCTCCTTCCCCTTTTCCCCACAGTAGCATCTGGAAGTAGGAAATCAGAGTTCTGGACCTGATTCTGTCATCAGTCATATCATCTGCTGAAACCTACCCAATGTCAGGGCTTCTGTTTGACCATCTGATTAGCATCTGGAGACAGTGACAGTTTCACGTGCACATCAAACTCAGGTCTTTTTTCTTCTGAGCATGTAGGAAACTATGTCTTCCAGTCTTTACTCTTTGGGACCCTAGCACTGAGTTCTGGCTAGTTGGAAGGGTGAAGGTGACATATATTCCAGATGTGATCGTAATACACCCTGCCAAGTCCTCTTTACTGAATATGGGAGGAGTCACGTTACAAGACAGAGTGTGACTGCACAGAGGGTTATGAAAGCTCATTCTCACACCCACACACTCCTTCTTCCAGTCTGAAGCCTCAGTCCATGCTACAAGAACGCTGAGCCTGTGCTGAGTCACTGAGAATTAGGGACTATTTGTATTCTAGCAGTTATTATTCCCTAATAAAATCTCAAGATTATTTTCAGCCACAGTGTCTTCAGATTCTATGGATCAGTGTTACTTTACTTTGTTGTCCTTCATTCAGCATTTATTAAGTACCTATGGGTTTATGTTTTTGTTTTGTTTTCTTTTTGTGGTTTTTTTGTTCGTTTGTTTGTTTGTTTGTTTGTTTGTTTGTTTTATTGGTGTCAGGGATGGGACTCACAGCCTTGTCTTTGCCAGGCCGACACTCATGCGGCTGAGCTAAATCCCCAGCAGTGCCCACAGTGTCTAAACTCTGTTACAATTTATGTCAAAACATACTTGCTCATTTCTTTCAGAGCCTTTCTATTCCCAGATTCACATCGACTGTGATGGGATATACTCAGTATGTAAAGCATAGCTTGTTTTTCCTTTCTAGTCTTTCCGTTTACAACAGTGTTGAAGAGGAATTCGGGGGGAATGGATTACATCTATTATTACCCAGCATCATTTGAAGGAAATCTCAGAGCAGTTGCTGAGTATCAGTGGGTTAATTATAGAGGAATGGAAGACAGGCTGGGCTGGAGGAAACTACCTGAAGTAATACAACATTGTCCAAAGACTGCATGGCCCCTTTTCAACATACCTGTATTAAATGCAGTCTTTTGGATTCTTTTTAAAACATCTTTAAATCAGGCCCATGGACAAGCATTATCCATCCTCATTAGAACTATCAGGTCCCTTCTAGCTGTGATTCCCATTCCTACTTTCAAATTCTTAGGTACAATTTTCTCCACAGCACTGTAACCCAACATATTCATCCAGCCAGGGAAAGAATACAATAGGGTATATTTCCAGCATAACCAATTAGATGTATAACTCACATTAACAATCACAGGACTTGCACTCCATATTCTTCCTCAGTAAATCTGGCCTTTCCCCTTATGAGCAGCAGATGGGTTCTCCACAATGGCTCATTACCTTCTGGCGCAGCTCTGCTGCCAGGAGTGAAATATAAAGTTATTTATAGAGGGAGAAAGATGCATAAGTCACAGTGGATTATTTTCTGCCATCCTTTTTCATTTATTTGGTTAGAGTTTTATATTGCTCAAGATGAGCAAGTTAGAGAGGATGGTGGTGTCCCCACTGGGAATGGAGATGAATGTCTCTTCAGCTTAGCACTTTTCCTGATGGCTACATATCTCTCAGATGATGCTGTGTTTCTCACAGGAAATGGTAATTGGGATATTTCTGTAAAGAAGGCACTCATTCCTCAAAAGATTCTCATGACCCTGACAGGCCATCTCTGGGAAGTCTGGACAGTAGGGCAGATGTCAGTGCCTCTTACTTGCATGTGACACATTTCAGAAATGAAAACAAATTGCTGCTTTGAGGTATGCCGACATTTCTCAGAGCCTGACATCTCAGTCAGATAAGGCTTATTCCTCTGTCAACTGTGGTAGAAGGACAGGGAACCAACCTAAAAGCTTGCCATGACAGACATTTTATGAATAAGGCACAGTATAAAGATTGAGGAGAAATCAGAAAAGGATCTAGAAGAAGCAATGGGTATAATGTTGTCAGACTTCAGAAGCCGGGAGAAATGTGCCGTGAAAACAGACTGCAGCTCAAACCAATTCTGCTATAGGAAATTCTTTACCTGCACCTGTCTAAGTTTCCTCATCTAAAATGAAAATAGCAATAGGGATGCTACACATGTAATATAAGGATTAAGAGAGTTAATATTTGCAAAGCATTTACAACAGTGCCTACCTTATAGTAAGGGCAATATCTATGGGTTATGTAAAGAGACGCCAGCCATCAGTGATGATTACTGGCTCTGTCTTCCAGTGGGGTTCACTGATTGCCAGTTTAATGGATTTTCTTGCCCTTCAGGCTGCAGGAGTCAATGCATTATCTGACTCATAGTCTTCCTTAAGATTGTTTGTTCGTTGGTTTTGGCTATATATAAAGGAAAGCTATTTGTCCCTCTCTTAAGGGTCAGGCTGTGACACAAAAGAACAATAGGCCACCAAAATGCCTTGCCCTGCCCCATGAAACCTAAAAAGGTTGATCAGCAGTAGAATAAATGAATGAAGCACAGAGACACTACAGCCATAGAAGAAGAAAGCCAACACCGGGCAGAGTTCCAGATTCATGTACTGTTAGTCTCTAAAGGAGCTCAACCCATTCTTTCCAGAAGTCACAGATATGAATCAAGGTATTTCCTCTTTGTGAAGCAAGGAAGGCATGATCAGTGTCAATTAGTTTTCTATCACTGCAATAAGAGAAAAAATTTCCTCAAAAAGGTGGAAAAGATTAAAATTTACTAGAAGATACAGTTCCTTGTTTCCTCCTGCTCCCTCCCAACAATTGCGGGTGGTAGTAGGGAGGGAGACAGGGAAACAGAGACAGAGACAGAGACACAGAGACAGAGAGATGTCAGGTTACAGGGAGTATAAATCCTCGTTATATTAGAAAGCTGTCTAACAGACAAGTAAACCTAGGTGTTTTTCTTTCCCTACAATTAAAACAAGGAAATCACAGAATCGTAGAGTATCAGATCTGAGAATGACCTCAGAATGGCCTCAGAGCCAGTGATTTCAAACATGGCCTGGACGTTGCTAAACAGAGGGAAGCTGTCTCTTTCAAGGTAGTCAGCTGTTCAAGAGGAAAAAGATACCACGATGCTTCTTATCAGCACAAATCTGATTTTGCAGTGTTTCCTCATTACTCCTCAGCCTTTTCTCAGGAAAACCATAAATTAATTTTCTCATTCACATAAGGAGATGACAGTGTTTGTAACAGTCTTTATTTCTGCACACAGTTTGATGTCCTTAGGACAGACATCTGTGCCAGAAGGTTTTGTTAAATATTAATGAGAGATGAACATCAGCACATTCACAAGTAAGCAGCAAATGTTTCCTTACAGCCAGACCACTGCTGTGTGAAATGTGGGTCTGATCACTTGGGAGAAAAATGCTAGTGACAGCCTTTTAGCACTGTGAACAGGACATTGCTCAGCCACCAGTCCAATGCTCCAGACCCTGACTGTTGCTACCACTAAACCATGAACTAACTGACAATGCATTAATCCAGTTTTGGTGTTTGTCGCTTTAATTTACTTTAGGATTAACAGTAATTAAGACAGATATTATGCTAACTGGCATCATAGATTTGGAAAAGTGTTTTCATTTAAAAACTTTCATTTGACAGTAACTCTATTGGCATGCTTCGTCTTTTACTTTTAAAAAAGTTTTATGTGACAAGATAAGTTTTTTAAAATCTCATTTCTCTTCCTGAGAAATAATCAGAACACAGGAAACCTCTTTTCTCAGAACCTGCCTGGCAAATGCAGGGTCATGAGTTCGATCCCCAGTACCGAAAAAAAAAAAAAAAAAAAAAGAAAGCAAATGTAATGCAATAACTTCTTGGTCTTTAAAAATAATTACAACCAGCGGAATACGAAGGCCTCATTATAAATGTTAAAATAAAATGAAGTGTTGGAAGGAAGGAAGGTCAATTACCATAGCACTTGTTGCGTATCAAAAACTGATGTTTTTACTATCTTATTAGAAGCAATAGGAGCTACCAATGAAAGTCCTAATAGATTTTCAAGTCTTTGTGAAAGAAAGATATGCATATGGAATAAGTAACTTTCACCACTCTCTTTTCAAACAGCAGTAGCAGCTGAGAAGTTCAGATCACCAGGAAACATAGTACCTAGATCATAGAGATTTATATCTTTTGTCACAAAAATTCTGCTCAAATTACAGTTATATATGACTAGTCATCTTCTTAAATGGCTAAAATTATGAGATCAGACAGTATCAAGTCCTACTGTGGATATGGAGCAAGTGGAACTCTCAGATAATGTTGAAGGTAAGATAAAATTGTACACCCACTGTGGGGAATAGTTTAGTGGTACCTTACACTCTCCCCTATGATCCAATGATCCTATTCTTTACAACAACCAATGTTGAAAATCATTTATAGCAAAACTTGTATTGGATTTTGCTAGGTCTTGGACATGAGAAGCAAAGAGTGGTGCTTTGGCTTGCAGAGTAATTTGAACTAAAGAAAATTGGACCGTCTGTGAAGCACCTCAGAACCAAGGTCTCTCTCACCTCCTCCTGCCATTGTTTCATAACCCCAATTCACTCTTAAGTGAGGCATAGATAACAGAATTTCTCTTTCCTAAATCATAGACATTAGAGCCATTTTCCCCAAAAGCAGGTTATAAAGCCTGAAAATATTACTTTTCCCTTTTTCTGTCTTTGCATAAAGCAGCTATCCATAAAGAAATTCTCTGACCTATATTTCTCCAATGAATCCTAATATCCTCATTCCAGAGAGGTTCTGGCTTATGCCTGGAAGGTAGGAATGCTACACAGAGAGGTAAAAAGAAATTCAAATAGGCCTTGCAGGCTTTCCCTGCTCAATCTAATACTATTAGCTAATACTCTTGTATGATGACATATGTACACAGATAGCTGCCTATGTTTTCTCAAATCTAAACACAAAAACAGTTTGCCTTAAATATTTGGGTTTTCATTCTGAAACCTCCCATGACACATAAAACTTCGATAAGTGACATTTATGAGAGGAAAATTATCATACCATTCTGCCTCTACAAATGTTTATAGCTCCTTTTTTCATGTTGCCTCAATTTACAAACAACCCAATATCCATAGCTGGGGAATATATACAAAGTATGGTGAAGCCACAAAATAGAGTATTGCTCAACAAAAAGAAAGACAAGTTACTGGCATCTTAGAGGCTGAGGCAGAAAGATTCCCATGCTTGAGGCCATCTTGGGCTATATAGAGAGTTCAATGCCTACCTAAACTATACAGTGAGATCTCTTGTTTCAAAAACAAAAGCAAAAATAAAAGCAATAACAAAGAAAAAAAACCCATGAAAACAAAAAAGAAAAGCCAAGTTATTAATACATGAACAAAATGACATCAAGTGAATTAATGTAAGTCAAAGCAGACACAAAAGCTTGTATTCTGTTTGATTTTACTTAGGCAAAACTTCTGAGATGGAAAACAGTAATTGACAGGGTTGGGGAATGGTAGAAGAGAATAATTTCCAAAAGAAATGAATTTGAAGGGTTTGAAAATGCTCTATGTCATTTTTGCAATGATGACTACATGAATATATGAATTTTTCAGGATTTGCGATATCATAATTTTTAAAAGTGAATTATTTTGCCTGGAAATTATATTTTAATACATTTTACATTAAAAAGTGCTACACAGAAAAGCACTTCAAGACTCAATTTTTTAAAATAATTTTATTTAAGGAGAAAAAAAGCAAAACAGAAAAAGGGTAGAAATAATACAGAATTTCAAAAAAAAAACAGTAAGAAATCACAATAAATTACATATTGTCCTCTTAGAAATAGTTAAGTTACAAAAGTAAAGTTTACAAACTGGACATTCAAACAGTGAGACTGCAAACAATTCTGCTCAATGATCCAACAAAAAGTAATATGGTTATCAATCCTACATACTTAAACATACATGCAGTCATATCCTTTAGAGCACTTCCTTTCCCTCTCTTTTTTACCATAACGATTACACATTTTGGGTTTTATTACTCCTACAGTTCTTCTAAGACTCAATATTATAAAATGTTCCTTCTTGACCAGGTGTGATGGTGCTCACCTGTAATTCCTGCACCTTGAGAAGCTGAGGCAGGAAGATGGCAAGTTCAAGGTCAACCTGGGACACTTAAAGAGATCCTATCCACAAAACAAAAGGAAAACTTAGGAAATCTAGAGGCATTCTGTAGCTCAGGGCTAAATAACAGGGTTCAATCCCTAGTACCATAAAAACGAGTCCCTGGGTGTCATGACCTGTGGTGGTAGGTGTCAGGGGACACAAGTGGCTGGGCTGGACACAGGTATCCCACCCCACTTCTTGTTACAAATCTTCAGGTTGGGATTCATCCTTGAGGTCTCCTCTTCCCTAGATTGTAGGACACTTGGCACAAATTCTGATGGTAGAAACACCACAGATTAATATCTCAAGTATTTGCTTGTATTTCATCTGCTAAAATCATATCACCAAAAAAAAAAAAGGAAAAAAATCCCAAGTTTCAAAGGTAAGAAAGCAAAAATGAGAAGAACTGCATGCTAATGTGAAATTTTTTTTTTGGATTTCCTATTGAAAATGAATAAAAATCCAATAATTATTTTTGCTGAAAGCTCTTTATTGAACTGCAATTGACTAGTATATCTCTATGTTTCTTTAAAGATTGTGAGATGAAATGGCCATAAGATTAATTTTTCTTTTTTCCTTTATCACAGAGGAAGATTTGGCTTCTAGTATTCATACCAGAAATTCATGCTCTGTTTTCAGAAAAGCAGTATGATTGCTTTTATTAGGCAGTTAGAAGCTTAGGACTAATCTAGATTCATTTTCACGTTGGTACCCAGGAAGCTGGAAGCCAGTTATAAGGTTCAGTTGAGATACTTAGGATCTTCATCGTTCTTGCATGTCTCCCTCATGACAAGATCTGTAAACTCCTTACTGTAGGTATCTTTCTTACTCTATTCTTTTAGATATTCTCAAATACATCTTTTAAAATAAGTAGAAATTCAGAAGCAGAGGCTCATCAGTAAAGGAAACAGAGGCTGCCTCCACCTCCAGGCAATGATAGAATGTCACCCTCTAATCATTTCCTCTGCATCTACTGTATGGGCTTTGCAAATCTCTTAATCTCTCTATGTCTTGATCTCTTAATCATTTGATAAGGCTAATTATGTCTCCCTTTACTTACTTTTCAGCATAATGGAGAAAACATGTGAAATCACAATACGTTTTTGGCACAATAGACTCTTTGGTTATGAGCCATTTTCATTAAGTGAATACACAGGTGTGACTTTGGTCCCAAAGGAAGCCCATATTGTTCTATAAATGGAACAAAAGCCTGCCTTTGATTTCTTGCAGCAGTTTCGCATGCCGAGTGATTCGAGAGATTTGTAATAAGCAGGAAAGACTCAACGTCAGCTCACTGGTACTTTCAAACCTGTACAGGAGGATGACGGCTCTCCTGTTGCTGACAGTTGTGAAATGAGCCTGTTGTCTCAGGTTTATTGTAAGCAGAAAGCTTGCCACGGTCCTAGAAAGATCTTGAGGGATTTACTCTGTCAAAGCTAAGATAGAATGAAGTGCAAGGATAAAGGAGTTTGGGTAATCACAGAGGGGCAGCTTCGAGGGCAGTGAGTTATTGATATGATACAGATGACTGTCCTCTGGTGAGAAGGTAGTCGGGGAGCATCTAGATGAATGTCACTAGTTCCCCACTGTATTTATAGTTTACCTTTGACCCTTGGTAGAATGTTAGGCAAAGGTTGCGTCTTCTTTCAGCAATTTACTTTTCATAAAAAGCAAGAAGAAAATGATCGAAAATGCACTTTTTAGAATTTTTAGAGATACGTGAGCCATAAGAGTTGTAACCTACATGAACCCAGGGAACATGTTTGATTTTATCAAAGTTTAAAAACTTACATGTTGGATCAGTAAAAAAATTACTTAAAGGTCAGTATGAAATCATACATTAGAGTCATATGTCTCTAAGATCCTGACACTTAGAAAAGCAACGTTGTGTAACCAGTAATTTGAGAGTTAATCCATTAGAATTCCCTTTGCTGTAGTTTGTTAAAATGGAAACTTGCACCAGAATCACCTAGGTAGTGTAATAAAAGTGAAAATAAATAAGAAGTTCCTTCCACACATTGTGAATTAGAATTTCAAAGGCGGGGCGCAACATGGGATTTTACTTTTTAGTAGGATCTCACTTTAATATTAAGAATGGTACAATGAGAATTGCGCTGTTTAAACAGAATCCATAGTAAACTGGGAATCATTAACCTAGGTTCTTTGCTTAGCTCAAGGACACTATCTTAGTCACATTCTCATCACTGAGACATGATACCAGACATCCACAATTTTAAGAAAAAGAGATTTATTTTGGCTCATGATTTCAGCCCATTGCCTGCTGGCTGCAAGGCAGGAATCATGGTGGATGGACCTGCGCAGAGGAAAGCTGTCTACGTCATGGCGACCAGGAAGCAGAGAGAGCAGTGCCTCCCTCCCAGAAGCAAATCACCTGTGACAGGTCTATAGTCCAGTCACTTTTATAAGACCAGCCTCTGGATACAGGAGGCTTTGGGGGCCGCTCCAGATCCAAACCCCAACACGCATTCACCCAAAAAATAAGTATGGGACACCAGCCCATTTCTCTCTTCATTTTGAAAACTGATTTAGTTTTGTACCACTAAGAATTTTTATTTTGCTGCACCTGGTGAGACATATCTGCAATCCTACCCACTTAGAAGGCAGAGTCAGGAAAGTTGCAAGTTCAAGACCCATCTGGGCAAGTTAATGAAGAACTAACTGGTGAGTAACTTTGTAGTAGAGAGCCCTTCACTTCTTTTCCCAGTGCTCAGGAAAAAATAACCAGAACTTTAACTTTTTATTAGTATATGTTTGCTGTACTTGAAGTTTACATTCAGAGTACATGTGGATAACACATCTTGACTCTATTTCTCTTCTCCTCCCTGCTCACCTTCCTCCTCCATCTTTAAAGCTCATTCTTATTTTTATTATTGTTTCCATGACTACTATTTTTAGTTCATATTTACAACATTTATCAACAGATAAACATCCAAAAACTACATGGACTTTGTTAAAGTTTCAGTTGAAGGTTATCTTTTAGTTGTTTCAGGGATTCTGGCCATTGTCTGGTCTAGAGAAGATTTAATTAAAGTAGCCCTGCTAAGGACAAAGACAGGATGCTGTTGTCTTTTTAGCAGGTACTTGAGATCTGAAATCCGTGGATTTCACAGGGATTTATACCTTACTTCCTAACACAATCCCACAGGGAAAGCTGGACACCTCAATGCATTCTTACCTGGGATTCATGCAAACTGGGAAAGAACACTAAGCACTTAGCCAGTGTACATACTCTCAATCTCTGTTTTTCTACCAATGCTAACATATTTCTAATGCTCATCATGCCACAGACATGTTGACTGCACAAACAAAAGGAAATTTCTGATATTCACTGTGCTAATTCAGAAACTTTTGGTACTGGTTGAAGTAAGGCTAATGGTCCTCTGGTATGCAGGCTTTTGCAGTACACATTAACTTGCTAGCTGAGCAAAGTTGGAGGGAGTGTGTTGAAGTAGATGGCAGTTTGCATCTGGAATGTGGCTGATCCAAGCAACACTCAGAGACTGTCTGTCTTCCATGCTAAATTATTTTAAAATAAATTATACAAATCTTGAACTTGGTTAAGGAAATTTTGAAGAATGGACTTGCTAACTCTAGGGCTTTGTGCAGTGCCACACCGTGTGTGCCCCTTCTTTTTTCTTTAATTAATTAATAACAACCTAAGCAAATAGATATATCTACTGGTGATACCACCTAATCCTCATCACAACCTGTGCAATTATAGATCAAAAACTGTGCAGTATATAGATGAGAAAACTAATATCTAAGGAGGTTAACTGACTGGCTTAATATCTTATTACACACATAAAGGTACTGATATTCTTACTGAAATCTATCTGCTCCCCAAGTCTAGGTTCTATTCACCAGTGACAGTATAACTCCCAGAGGCACATGTTGTAAAAAGCCATGATATATTTAAGAAATATAAAAGTGCAACTTGGTCAAATATTATACCACAAAAATAAAGAATGGATGATAATCTGGGAAGACGGAATTTATCTGAAACCAAGATGCTGTATGGAACAGGTAGTGGGTAAAACAACAAAGAAGAATAGTGATCTAATTCAAGTTATGATTTAAAAAGATAGATCTGAGAGTAGCTATTGAAATAATTTGAACTTCTAAAAAGGTAGGAAGATGAAGCTCAGCAGGAGACAAATAGCAAGGAACATTAGTAAGCATAGTTGAGAGAACAATAATTAACACTGAAAAGTTGGAGCAGATTAATTTATTGAAGTGGGGTAACTGGAAAAATAGAAAGCTAACTCAAATCCAGGTGCCTGAGTTACTGGCAAAATTAAAAACATAAATAATGGCTAATTATTTATGGGTAGAAGTTTTATGTTGGTCTAGGAAAATGGTTTCTAAATTCCATTTTTGTAGACTCAGGTCTTCAGGTCCAAAGTCCCCATGTGTTCCTGTGTTGAAGAGAGCCTCAACTCTTAGAGCTGTACTAAGTAGCCTTAAAGAGGGGTACATCCCTAGTGTGGACTTTTAAAAGTTTCATTTTCAAAAAAAATATGATTCTACCAATAATTAGCATATGTCAAAATTTTATTCTAGTTCATTAATGAAAGAACCAGCAAGATGAAAAGACTAGTTCAAAGCTATCAATTATCAAGATAGTAAAACTAGATAAGATGAAATGAATGCATATTCACATATTATTTCAAAAGAGAAAATAACAGAAATAATCTGCATCTATTTTCTAAAATTAATATCTTTACAGAGTTGCAATTTTACAGTTATCATAGGTATATGGCTTCATTAATAAGAGCAGTAGTCTATGTTCTTCAACTGACCCTGAGGCAAAGGATGTCACAGCATGTCACGAAGGATCATGCTTCCTGTTTCATTTCCAAACAATGCGTAATTCTCTTGTCATGAAGTATACATTGCTTGTCTACAGTTTCATTTTTCTGGAAACAATCTTTCCCGACTCTACCCTGGTGCTTTCCAAGCAGATCATGGTCTTCGTCATATGTATCCCTGCTTGCATGGTTGTCCTCATCCCGAGGCTGAGGAAACAGCTCAGAAGTGGGCTAGATGATTGGGCTTGCTGTTTTTTCATCTCTGTTACATCTCGCACAATTTCCCAAAGCAAGTAAAATCAGATGAAGTATGCTGTTTTCCGTTGACAGTATATGAAACTAGGATTTAGGTAGTGATTAGAATAATAAATTGAATAATTTGAATAAACTTGAAAAGTCAAATGCTACTGTATTTTACACTGTCAAATATGAGCATTCAGATTGGCAACTTTTATACTGAAAAGTAAACAGGCACAACCAGGACCGCCAAGTGAGGCAGAGTGGAAGCAGTAAGCCAAGTCGATTTGAGCCTGGGTGCGGGAGAGTCAAGGCAGGAAGACCATTGACCCTGAGGGACAGGCAGGAGAAGGTTCTAAGAAGTGTTTGGGTAGGGAAGCTGGAATGACAGGGACAAGAGGGAAGTTTTTAGTCTGAGTCTGGGGAATTGGGGGCCTTGGTGTCATCTATGTCTTGCAGGAGGGGCTGCCAAGGGGAAATGTTAGTCCATCTCCTTTAGTGAGCTCTGGCTCCTGGCTACCTCTGCAGCTGTGGTCAGCAGCTCAGCTCGGGGAGCTTTTCTTCTCTGTCAGGGTGGGGGGTGGGCCTGAAAAAAGGGGTTCTATATAATGCTGTATCATATGGTACATTTTTATTTTTGAATTTTGTAGTCTTCAATTATTATTAACATATCTTTATTTCTGTTTCTAGGTAGGACATAACCAGTGTGTTTTCTTTGGAAAGACTGGCTTTCACTCCAAGATCATGTTCTGTAACTTTTTTTTTTGGTTAAAATGCTGTGTGTGTGTGTGTGTGTGTGTGTGTACAATGATAGTGACAGAAGATCTAAAGATGGCTCATTTTGGTAAGTTTTTGTTTTCTCTTTGTGCTAGTGGGCATTGAACACGGAACCTTCACACTAAGCTACATCTTAAGCTTCCACCACGCCTCCTTTCAAGGTTTGAGTCAGGGTTCCACTGAGTCACTCATTTGTCCATGCTGGCCTCGATCTTTTGATCTTCCTGTTCTAAAGTGAACTCTAGTTTCTGGCATTGACATGAAACAAGTTAAAACTTATTCATCCTATCAAACCAAAATTCATCACTTATAATTCCTACTTAGACTGAAGCCAGAAGCTCTCTGGTCAGCTGCTCCTATATATCTGTGTTTAAAGGCTGAAGAAACTGAAGTCGGATGTCCATGGATGATGATAGTAGCAAAACACATTTGCACAAACAAAACGGTGCTTTTCAAAATCATGCATAGACTTCTTGCTTCTTTCCTTTTGATGTTATTCATGCTACAAGCCTATTGGTTGGTGCTATCCACACTCGGAACGGGTCTTTCCCTTTCACCGTGGTGTCGTGGGTGCCAATCATCTCTGTAAATATCCCACAGACACATCCAGAAATGTGGTTTACTACTCTGTTGGGTATTGCTGAATCTAGTCAAGTTGACCTATCATAATTATTGGTCACTCCCATAAGCCTTAAAATGTTTTATATTCAGCATTTGCTGAAAAATGTTTATCATCCTCTAATTTAAAAGGACAGAGACTAATAAATAAATGGTAGACTGGATCTTATATTTAGTCACTGAAAACAGGGCTGTATAAAATTGACTACATAGCTTGTTTGGGAAAGAAGATCTCAGAAGATCTTGAGCAGCAGGGCAGGGAAGACAGCCTTGATTGGTTTATCCCATAGGTCCTGGAATTCCAATCAATGAAGTAGTACATTTAGCCTGACTAAAGATGCACATTGTATTTCTCCTTGATGCTAATTTAAAAGGAAATTATAAGCAGAAAGAAATATTAAAGAGGAACTAAGCCAACCCTGGATGGGTACAAATGGTCCTTCAGCCTGTAATTTCATTGTATTAGTGTTTGCATTCCATATACTAGAAAGAATTGAACAACTGCCAGAAGCAGAAACAAGAAACAATTACCAGTTAAAAATCACATCAAACAATTCACCTTGACTTTTCTAAAGTGCAAAGGGTTTATGTTTCAAAGATATTTGCAGCTCTATTACAGTTTCCATGTTCTTTTTAGGTGTTTATTGCTCAAACTAAGTAAAAATAAGAAAATACTGTGGAATCTAATGAAGTTGTGTATGAACTGCAGAAATAACAGATACCTTCCAAAGATAAATGATGTCATAAAGAAGATTCAAAAGGCACTCAAAATGTAAGTCCTTAGTTACTTGTTTCTCTTCTCAGTATGTAATTCAATTATTGATGGAATAAGAAACATAAAAAATTTCATATTGTATTTAAAATTATGAATAAATGGCATATTTAATATTAGCATAATAATATTCATGCTGCCAATGGCCTGCTCAATTGTGATATGATACAGAGAGAAGTTCCCATCATCTTCTCTCAGAAGGAACAATACACATTTTACCCCAAGCAAGGTCGTTCTATGGTCAGCACCTCCTACTCTATATGTCTTACAATGTCTTAATTCTTTGACCATTTTCTCATTACAAATGATGACAAAATTTAAGTTTGTATTGCGGCCAATGTATCATGTGATCCTGGCATAAAACTATATTTGAAGAAAATATAAAGGAGAACATTTAAACTGAAAACTTACCAAAAAAATTCAAGTTCATTATAAGGAGATCATACACATAGTTGAAAATATGTGTGTGAATCTTTATGACAATTAAGGTAAAAATAGCATTTTCCAGACTCTAAGGTTATATTCGAATGTTCTGGGGAACCCAGTTAAAAATATGTAGTGTATTGGACTTTAAAGTACTGCATTTGTGAGTATGCAGTGGAAACATCAGAAAATATTGGGTTTATAGAAGGGTCAAATTCTACTCATTGTGTCTATTCTCTGATATAATGACCACCTGGAGAAATAACCTAGATTAGCATTTGTTTTCTCAGAGTATTAGGGAAAAGTCAGTTCAATATCGAGTTGAACCATCATCTTCGCAAAACTTACAATCTTTCTGATCTTAGGAAATTGAGGCTGAGACAGGAGGATCAGCACAAGTTCCAGACTGTCCTGGGTTACATAGTGAATTCAAGGCCAACCTGAACTACATAGCAAGACCTTGTCTCATAGATAGATAGATAGATTCTTTCTTAATCCTAAAGGGAATCGAATGTCAGAACATAAACCTATTGTAAGAGAGGTTCTTTTGGTACACTGTAACACGATGGAAAATTGGCTGTAGAAGGCTCTCAAGACTGAACGGCTCTTCAGAAACCTTCAGAGATGTTTGCAGAATTTGCGAGTGTGGATAAAATCAAGGGTCTTCCAGACTCTTCAGGGATTTATCATAATTATATCTCTACACTTAAAGACCATCTTTTCTCAAAAATCTTCTAGGAATTTTACCAACCACTGTGAATGCATGCACGCTCATGCATACAGGCACACACACACACACACACACACACACCGAGAATATGTTAGTAAAAATAATTTCTGTATAAGCCTATCCAGGCTGCCTTAGCAAAACACCACAGATTTGGTGCTCAAAATACCAGAAATATATTTTATCATAATTCGAGTTACTGTAAGTCTAAGATTAAGATACCAGCAGGTTCAGTTTCTCCTGAGGCTCCTCTCCCAGGCACATGGGCTGCCATCTTGTCTTCCTGTTCTTACATGACCTTCTTCTGTGGACACAACTCCCTGGTGTCTCTTCTGGTAAGGACTCCAGCTCTATTGCATTAAGACTCAACATTCAGGGCTTCATTTAATGGTGTGTGTGTATATGTGCATTTTAATTACCTCTTTAAAGTCTCTACCTTCAAATATAACAACTTGGGGTTAGGGTTTCATCACGAATTTGGGGAAGAAGGGAGAGACACAATTCAGACCAGCAATTCTTATGATTACAGAGTAATTTAACAAAATGTCAAAATATTACAAAAAAGAATAAAATTAAAAATAAATCATCAAATTTCCTGTCACTCAGAAATAACTGGAGGAACATGTTATTATAGGCATCCCTACAACCACTGAAGATTCACTAGCTTCATAGAGAATGAGATGAATAGATTCCAATCTATGACAGTGGATATATATATATATATATATATATATATATATATATACTTTGTAACTAAAATACTTAAAATTTTAGTAGTTTGATATTTTATTTAGTTTAATTGATTCTAAAACTAGTATATAAATTTATCATTTTCCACAAATATTGCTAAATCACCTTCTCAATAGAGTACACTTTTTTCATGTTTGAATGCTATTTACTAATTCTCACCAACATAGTATTTATGCCTTCTAAGCTTCATCACAGGAAAGATTAAGAAATAGATAAGTCTAGTCACTTAAACCATTCAAGACATATAAAAGAAAGGAGGGAAAATGAAATGTTCCTAGCTTCTTGTGAGGGTTATTTTTGTCTGTTTTAAAATAATCTCTTCATACTGTTTTATTATTTTGATTATTAAACACATATGACAGCACCTAAATAGAACCTTTGATTAACTCTTCATTGTGCATGTTCAATAAATATTTGTTGAATCAGAAAGTAAGCCTTGCTTAATAAGAACCACATGAATTCCATGTTTTGAAAAATTATAGAAAGAATCGCTTTTGTTCTTTATAGAAAAAATCGAGGCATTTTATGTTGGAGTCCTATTAAATAAATACCACTCTCTTAGCCCCAGGCATGGGTCTAATGGAGTGGAACTTTTTTAAAGATATGCTATATAGTCATCTATATGTTACATGATGTAATTCTGTTATCCTTAATGTACTAGAAAAAATTTAAGAGAAATAAAGCACATTTAAAACTTGGGATCATTTTTTTAATCTCAGCACATATTACTATTAAAATATAGCTCAGCTTTCATTAAAAAGCAAATTATAGAAACAATATCTTGAATTCATCATTGTATTTTTAATTGATATTTTTTGTTAATATTAATTGCTATAGATGACAATGAAATTGGGATTTCATGAATTGGGATTTCAAGAACTCCAGATTGCTCTTCTTGGCAATTAATTTTTATAGGTACATTTAGTATTTTGTATATTGTGTGAGAATTATATTTGCACTCTAACCTGAAACCAGTACATAAATGCCCATAAATCCAACTGCTTGTTAATTTCTTCTCCTATATATTTATTGCTCACTAGCAGTCTATTTCATCTGCATTTCTAAGTTCACATAAAAAATTACTGGGAATAGCTAATTTTTTTTAATGCCATGAAGAAATCTGCTGTTACGTAGAGCTATAGCTCTCACCAGCTTATAACCTTTATTTTGGAATGACAAGTTGATTGAGCCTTAGTATTCAGTATTGGCAATTTAGAAGTATGTGGACTCTGCTCTTGTATCCTAGCTTTGAATGCCCAATATGGAAAAGTTTAAAACCAGACTAGCATCTCCCCCTTCTGCTGTCTGAATGCTTGATAAATTTTTTTTCGATAAATTTTTGTCCAGATATCTGGACAATCATTCTGAATCTATTTTTAATTCTAAAATAAATTGCTTTTATTCCAACTTGTATATCAAGTAATCTTCACTTTTCAGGATATTTTTTTCACTACCTTCCTGTTGCATTTATATTTCTTACCCTAACAGGAATACTCAGTGGAATTTGTCCTATGATGAATTAGATTCTCAGTCTTATAAAATAGCTTCTTTTTAGATTAGTTTAGCTACTAGTCAGTGTCCTTTATGAATATCTTAAGACTTCTCTTATGTTACAAATTCTATTATCAGTCACATGTAATGTAGGTCATTTTGTACGGTTAATTTATTGCAGTGGAGAAGTCAAGATGGCCGATCAGTGAGCAACAAAATACAAAGCCTCCCAGGAGAACCAACTCATATGCTAGAATAAAACACCCTGGAGAGATCCAGACAGAGGGAGATGGATCCTCTTGACACAGGAAGAAATTAAAATGTAAAAAAGCTAGTCCAATATGTCAGGACTACAACTAAAATAGGTAAAAATTACAGGACACAGTGTTTTCACGGTGACTCACCAAGTTTGCACCAGGCTGAATTTGCACCAGCTTGAATCCATGCCAGCTGGTAGAGCTGCCCAAACTCGTTCCTACTGCCACTCACAGGAATCACAGCAGCACTGAAATTGGGGGTTGGTGAGCCCAACAGAAAGCAGAGCTGGTGAAGGGACCTTCGTTAATCCACCGTCAGTGCTGGGAATGAGACCCCCCATGGGAAGGGCGTGACCAAATGGGAAACATGTTATAATAGGGCAGGAGGAGCCTGAACTGGGAGTAATACAGTGACTTCAGTTGGTGGCTCCCTCCCCAGAGCAGATTCGTGGGATTTGCTTGGACTGGGCCACGCCCCTGGCCCAGATCCAATGAGCCATCCCAAATTGATGCCTTGCACCTAGCACGCACTAACCAGTGAAGGCACCTGAGGTTTGGCTAGCCTGGTGGGGAGGGGCAGACATATGCAGCCTCTGCTTACACCTCAGTGACAAGAGCAGGCAGGAGAGGGTGGAGGTCCCTCACCAACATGCTTCAGAGGAAACATGGCCAACAGGCAAGGGGGCTGGGACCTGCACTGTAACCTATGTGGAGGAAGCCAGGACCATGAAAGGAAAGAGAGGCAGAAGGAGGCCCCTAGTCCAGAGCCCTGAGAGCACTGATCCAGGAGAGGGAAAAATAAGGGAGACTAAGGGCAGCAAACATGCAACATCAGACATGGCTTCAATGGACATTAAGAGATATCTTCAGAACCTTGTAGATGAGCTCAAAACTGAAATATTAAATCAGGTAAAGCAAGATATGAGTAGAGTAATAAAAGAAATGATCTCAGGAAGCAGCTCTCAAGATGATACAGACAGAAGAAGGGAGGAACATAAAAAAGGAGAGAAATGTTTGATAAAGAATATAAAGAAAATATAGAATACATGAAGCAGATTCAAGGAGACTACCAGGAAATTAAAAACTCCATTGAAAGCTGGCAAAATGCCTTAAAAGAAATTAAGGATAGACTATCAAAACTTGAAGACAAGTTTGCAATGTATGATCATGAAAGGAAAGATCTCTTAAAAATAACAAGGAAACAGGAAGTAACAATACAAAGGCCAGAAGGTGACAAGAGAATCTACAATTTAAGAATAAGAAATGTTGAATAAAGAAGCAGGAATACGTACAGGCAAATTACAAAGGCTATTCATGGAAATAATTAAGGAAAACTTCCCAAGCATGGGAAAAGAAAATGACATTCAGTTGTGTGAGGCATACAGAACTCCAGCCACCTACAACCAAAACAGATCTACACCCAGACATATAATAATCAAGGTACAGAAATTCAAAATAAAAACAGACTATTAAAAGCCATCAGAGAAAAGAAACAGATTACCTATAAAGGTAAGCCCATCAGAATCATGGCTGACTTCTCGACACAGACCATCAGATCAAGAAGAGCTTGGAGTGAAGTATTCCAAACCCTGAAAGAAAATAACCTCCAGCCCAGATTGATGTACCCTGCAAAGCTGTCACTAGAAATTAATGGAGAAACAAGAGGCTTCCATGACAAAGAGGAACTGGGGGAGTTTGTGACCACCAATCCAACCCTACAGACAATACTGAAGGACATTCTAGAGAGAGAGAAAAAAATTACTAGGATTTTAGGAACAGTGGCAGAAAGGCCTCAATGAGTGGGGCAGGCAGTAGAATGAAGGAGAAAACTAGACAAACAAAGGCAGAAAAATAGCATAGCACAAATGCGGCAAAGAAAGATAAAACTAGAATCTCTAACATAGATGGCCTTGATACACTATATTGTTAATAGTGTACCAGGATTTAAAACCCACATTATTCATACTACTCTGCTTAGATGTATTATATTCTGTTCCAGTCATTCTACCTGTACTAGATTTGAGGGCACAGACAGTAATCCTGAAAATAACAGGATATAGTATGGTAATCATCCTTAATTTCCTTTTAACTTAATCTAAAGCTCTGTAAAGCCTACACTGTTTTACCATGACTGATCTTAATTGAATCTGGTTTGTTACATCGCTGTTTTGTATTGATAGATTTTATTCAAAGCTGTTATGATTGAAAGTATCAAGTCTGAGAGTATAGGCAAGTGCACTTAAGATGACAAGATTCACTAGAATATCCACTCTTGCTAAGTTTTGTTTTCCCCTCTAATACAGAAAGGATAGAAATACATGTAAAGATTCATGCATGCCTAGCTGTTTACATTCTCAGTTTGAATGCTTTAATTTTGTAACTTGAACAACTATTTCTAAGAAGACAATATGTAATTTAAAAAAAAGATATAACTGCATGTATATATAAGTGTGTAGGATTGATAACCATATTTCTAAGTTCTTGTTGGATTGTTGAACAGACCTGTTTGGACTCTTACTGCTTGAGTGTCCACTTTGTGTGCTTTAATTTTGTAACTTGAACAACTGTTTCTAAAAGAAGAATATGTAGTTTTTCAATTAGTAATGTCTTACAGCTTGTCTTTTTTTTGAAATTGTGTAATATTTCTATCATTTTTCTGTTTTTCTCCGTTTAAATAAAAAATTTTTTTAAAAAATTTATTGCAGTGACAGTGGGAGTTTTTTTATTTTCAGTTTGTTGCTTCTATTCTGTAATCTCTGTTTACTTCATTACATTTCATTTTCTTATTTTCCTATAGCATAAAGCACTCATGAAAAATTTACCTATGTTCCTTGGTTTGTTTGTTTGTTTTCTCTCCTGAGTATTTTCTTAATCCATTTATCCCTTCCAGGTTAGTGACCTATCTACATGCAGGGAGGCGGCTACCCTAACTCCATTCTATAGAAGTTTCTGTGCCTAGGATGCTTCTTTTCATCTCCTGAATACATCTTCATTTGACAGTTTATTTTTATTCTCTATATGATATTTTATAATAAATCAATAATCATAATTATAATATTTTCCTGAGTTCTATGAGGCAAAGCTAAGAAAGGAATTGTGAGACTATCCAAATTGTAGCTAAAGCAGAAAGATGTGTGAGTAACCCAGGGACCCAATTTTTTGTAGTTAGTGTCTAAAGTAGGGTCCAACCTTACAAAAATTAGGCCTTAATTTATGGAGTCTGGACTAGTAGTCAGTGTCAGTTTCAGATTTGGAATTAAATTGTAAGACATCAGTAGGAGAAGTGGTTTCTGGTGAGAGAAAAACCACATATTTCTTGGTGACAGAAATGTGTGAAAAAGTTTCCAACATCTTATCAAAACCCTTTGATATTTATCATGTTGGAGTATGCCTCTTAATTGCTCAATTTTTCCCCTTTGATTTCTTAAAGAGATACTTTAATTTTCTTCTTGTTTCATTGGATAATTGTTCTAGTGTTGTTAAGGTCTCCTATCTGACCTAAATCTGACATATTAGCTCACTGGTGTGAGTTCATCCATACTGCAGAGCAGTCTTTGTTATCTTCACTCTGTTTCCCAGGGTACTGTTTCATCCGGTGAAAACAAACTATAGAAGCCACCTGTTTGATGATACTTGATGTTATAATGCTGAATGCAGAATTTTGACATTCAAAAATGAATCTATTTATTGTTCTAATGACAAGTATGTTGGTGCTTTCAATCTCATAGCAACAAAGGGCTGTAACAGACATTCAGCCAGTCCTGCCCTTTTTGCAAATGGGAAGCATATATACTACTGCATTATCATGCTCAAAGACAAACAGCAATAGAGGTAACACTTAATCTCTTGTTAGCCTGCTGATTGTGTTCTATAAATGGTCCTCAGGTAAAAAAAAAAATTAAGCAATAATCACTGCATTTGCCTCTGACCCTGCAGATTTGGGGGTGGAGATGGGGCAAGTCAAAGCCAGGGAAGATCCTCACCAAGGACCCAGCTGGAGATTTCCAGCACCCAGCCATCAGTCTCCTATTGATGATGGAATATTTGTACACACAGAAGTGAGATTTTATTTTTTTGCAATTTTGTTAGTTAATATATTACCCTTCTCTCACTGTGGAATTATACTGGCTTAGGAACTGCCAAGTTTGTGCCTTTTGAAAAATTCAGCATTTGCTTTGAATCATAAAAGCAGAAATCCAACTGATCCCTGCCTTGGTGAATTTTAAAAGCTGATTGGAAATATCCAACGAAATGATTCTAAATGTTCAGCCTTATTGGCACAAGATGAGGAAAGGCAGGGGGCCATGTCAGGTGCCCTCTGAGGTGAGAAGAGGCAGGGAAAGTCACAATGGTTCTACATGCCCTGCCCAGCATTGTCTCTGTAAGTTCACCACCCCAAACCAACCGCTCAGGTATCAAGTATCACAAAAGATTTTCTTTAATCATATGAATTATTTTACTAATGAAATTTGAAATAGTCTTGAACCAGTTGCCTTTCACAGTAAAGCATTTAGAAAAGAAATACTGTGGTAGAATGAAAAATAACAGTCCAAATATAGTCACTTGTGAATCTCTAGAACCTGCGAATATGTTACCTAATATGGCACAAAGGACTGTGCAGTTGTGAATAAGTGAAGGATCCTGATGAAGATATTTTGTATTATGGTGGAGAATGCAAGGAAATCACACAGAAAATCCAAAGAGAATCAGGAGAGTTGGTAAAGGGACTAGATATGCAGAGGGAGAGAGAGAGAGAGAGAGAGAGAGAGAGAGAGAGAGAGAGAGAGAGAGAGAGAAAGAAAGAAAGAAAGAAAGAAAGAAAGAAAGAAAGAAAGAAAGAAAGAAAGAAAGAAACTAGGAATTGAAGTCAGGGGCATTACACTGAGCTACATTTCTAACCATTTTTGTATTTTTTATTTTGAGACAGGATTTTGCTGAAGTCATTAAATTGTCCATTCTGGGCTTGAATTTGAGGCCCTACTGCCTCAGCCTCTTAGAATGTTGGGATTACAGGCGTGTACCATCACACCCATCTCAGACAGATTTTTTCAAATTCACATTGCTGGCTTTAAAAATAAAAAAAGGGCCTCCAGTCAATTGCAGAGAGCCTCAACAATCAGTGAAAAACAAAAAACACAAAAAAACAAGTAACGGAGCCTCCTCTATAACCACCAGAAAGGATGCTTCTTTGTTAATCTATTTTAGAATTTTGGCTTCTTCAAGTATAAAATGATACATTTGAGTCATTTTAAGCTTTTATGTTTGTAGTAATTTGCTACAGCAGCTTTAAGAAACTAATACACAAATTCTTTACTAAACAACTGCATGCTAAATTCAGAGAAATAAAACATGACTATCACAGGAACTCTAGAATAAATATAAGAGATGGTACTGTACAATAAAAGCTAGGATTGTTGAAAAGCAGGAAGCAGATCCTCATCTATTATTAATGATTTTAAAAAGCATGTTGGAAGGGATACAGACTTCTTTCTTTATTATTTTTAGGGACTAATACAGCAATTTCAAGGCCGAGGATTTTTAAGAACCATTTTCTGATGCATCACATCGGCAGCACATGCTTCATTTTAAACCAGCACTGTTTCCACTGCTGCATAAGCAAGTGCCCACCAAGCTATGAAAGCTTTGGCCTGAACCATGACCCCAAGAGTGTTCTTGTCTTTGTGTCTATGTGTTCAATTTGTACTTCAAGGAAAGACTATATGTTTTCAAGTTCAGAGATATTACCCATAAGCTTAATAATATAATTTTACCACTCCATAGAGAAATTAAGGGCCTATGCTTCCTAATGAGACTTCTAATGGCCTTTGTGAACAATTCCAGGGAATTCCTTTATCTGTCTCTTTCTCCCTTTCTGCTAACAAATAAATAGTGAAATTAACAGCTATTCTTTAGGTACAGCTGATCCTGACATCTGCCTTCCCATCCAGGCTCTACCGTTAACCAGGCCACAATCCTTCTCTTATTTCCTCAGACACTTCTGATGGCCCCCTTCTGCCTTCCTGAACCAAAGTCCTCCGGCTGGCCTAGAGGACCCTTTCACAAATGACCCTTTTAGGGCAACCTACTCACCTACTACAGAGACTTTCTCACTTAAGAAATTAACAACCAACCAATCAGCAGCTCAGATAGCATTTTCTCACTGAAAAAGAAATTTACAGGGTTCTGAGATGTCAGCATGATGGGCAAGATGTCATGTAACCTACTATCTATTAACAGTGTTCAGACTACGTTTTCCTCCCCTTCACTCCAAAGTGAGTAAATGTGAGCAGATGTTGCCTCGTGTAGTTGAATGGGTTTCTTACTAAGATTACATGTCTGGGATGCAGACAAAGTCAAAAGCAGCATTGTGAGTCACTCCAGAGTGTTCTGACAAGGAAGGCAATGTACATAGCGCTCCTGGCAATTGTAAGATGATTTTGACTTAAGTTTAGATGTAGTTAAGAAGCCACTGCTAAGCAGAGGGAACAGATAGTCCAAACTCACACACACACACACAAACACACACAAACACACACACACACAACCATATTTTAAAATAACTTTATGGTGGCACACAAGATGGTATTACTTGAAACTAATTTTCAGAATAACTAAGACATACAGAATGGTTAATTTTAATTCTCACTCCCGCTCTGGAGGAAACTTCTGCTCCCCTCCAATCTCTCTGAGGTTTCATCCTTCCTTTCTCTTTGGCTGTGATGTTTTACTCCCTCTCCAGGTCATAAAGCATGTGAAGTTGGAGCTGCCATATCTGGATGTTTCTAAATCTTGCGCATCCTTTGACGTCTTACTCATTCCTGCTTAAAGCATTCCCCGTCTTGTCTGGCTGAGACAGATACTCTAAAAACCCACCACATGTCTCATTGTATGAGACTAGGACGCCTCTTCCTTTAGGGAACTCCTTTTTCCAACTTTTACCATTCTCTTATCTTCTGTTATCAGTGGGAACTAGTCAGTTTCCACCAAAGTGAACATAGTAAATGATACTTAATTAGCTGGAAACCTATTGTATTTTTTTGACAGGGTCTCACTATGTTATTCAAGCTGGGCTTCAACTCAATATATATCCTAGGCTTGCCTGGATCCTCCTGCCTCCATGATGCATACTCAGGCCTTATCACATTAATTAGCCAGTGGGCCAATCGCTTCTCTAAAGATATAGAGAGAACTGGTGTGATGACTTCTTTGCCTCCTCATCACCAAGGGTGTGGATGAAACCAGTGGAGCGGGTCAACCTGCTTTGTCTAGAAATCAATCTGCAGTATAGGAAAAAGAGCAATAAAAGTAGAAGGAGACCAAATAGTTACGATACAAACCATTCCCACAGCCAACTCATGTCTTCTAGATGCTTGATTAAAGATACATTTCTTACGCTAAGCAGGGTTAAGGATTTGTCACTGGCAAGCAGTCCTGCAAACCTCCAGAAGGGCTTCTTTTGCATAACTTTGTCCTCGAACTGGACTGTGTGATTTGAAGATGCAGAGCCAGCTTGAATTTAGCAAATACTTAACATCACCTTGGAAGAAATCTCGGGAAATATTTGTGGTTGATTAAGGAAAAAATTCACAGAACAGATAAGTTACCTGTTTAACATACATTATCAATATTATTAATTCAGTTTGGTGAATACAAAAAGAATGCAAGAATTGACTAAAGTCTTACCTCTTTGTCTCTGTTTTACTGTTGAAGTTATTCCATTTCTGATTCTTTGAAGTGTTTCCCATACTGTTTGGGTTTTGTCCATGAAGTCTCTGCTTACTCCTTGACTTCAAAATTTCTACCTACTTTCTCTTCCAGTAGATTTAGGGTTTCTGTTTTAATATTTAGATATCTGATACATTTTGACTTTAGTTTAGTGCATGCTAATAGACATTGGCCTAGTTTTACTCTTCAGCATACAGCAAGCCAGTTTCTTTCTTTCTTCTTCTTTTTTTTTTTTTTTTTTTTGTATTGGGAATCGATCTCAGGGCCTCACATATGTCAAGCAGACAATGTGCCACTGAGCTACATCCCCATCCTAGAAAGCCAGTTTTTCCATCACCATTTATTAGAGGCTGTATTTCTTCCAGTGAGTGTGTTTGGCCTTTTTGTGAAAGATAAGGTATCTGAGTGTATTTGTAGTTATGCCTGCATCTTCCAATCTACTCCGCTGGTCCTCAGGTCTGCTTTTTGTCAGTACCCTGCTGATTTTATCATAGTAACTTTGCAGTAGCTTTTGAATATCAAAAGAAATTGTCAACAAAGAGAAAAGACAAACCAGAGAGTGGGAGAAATGTTTGCCAACTGTCCCTCAGACAAAGGACTTTTACCTAGAACATATAAAAATTGAAAAAAATCAGACCCCCAAAATTGAAATATCCAATCCAAAAATGGGCAGCTGAGATGAGTGCATGTTTCTCAGATGAAGAAATACAAATGGCAAATAAATATATTAAAAAATGTTCAGCACCATTGGTCATTTGAGAGACGCAAATTAAAACAACACTGAGATTTCATCTCACCACAGTAAGAATGGCTATCATCAAGAAATAAACCAAAAACAAGTGCTGGCGGGGTTGTGTGGAAAAAAGGAATCCTTCTTTACTGTTGGTAGGAATGTAGACTGCTGCAACCACTATGGAAATAAGTGTGGAGATTCCTCAAAATCTAGGATTATAGGTCTCATTTGACACAGCTATACTCCTTCTGAGTATTCTCCCAGAAGATTTAAAAACAATATATCACAGTGATACATGTGCGCTCATGTTTATAGCAGCACAATTTGTAATAGATAAATCTTGGAAACAACTCAAAGGCACATCAACCATTGAATGGAAAAAATGTGATATTTTTATACAATGGAGAACTACTCAGTTATCAAGAAGGATAAAGTTGAAGTATTTATAGGGAAATGGATGCAATTTGAGGCCATACTTATAAATGAAATAAATCAGACCTGAATGTATAAACATCATATTTTCTTCCTAGTGAAGAAGCTGAATGAATAAATAGTATCCAAAGTATACAATAGATATTGTGAAATCAAAAGAAATTGTTCAAAAGGGAATAATTTCTTGGAAAGTAGGCAAGAAGGAAGGATAAATAAAAAGAAATTAATATGCATACACACAAAAAAATAGTTAAGATATATTAGTAATTGCTGTAAGTTCAATAAAGAGAAAGATTTGTTACTATATTGTTTGATCAATATTTTATGCCTATATTTTGTAATATGAGCAACTACTTTGAAGATAACATTGCACAACGTACTAACCATTGTTACTCTCCTATACTCATTTTGAAATTTTGCTTGTGTTCTTTAAAATAAAAAACAAAGAACTAAATTACTTCACTTTTCTGACATCATTTCCTCTCTATATTTTAGGTGGAGAGCAAAATACCTTCATCACAAAAATTTGAGTTAACAGAGAGAAATTGAATTTAATTTTGCATTAAACAGAAAAATACTTTTTAGTCTTATCTATCTAAACAATAGGTTTTCAGATACAGTCAGGTATGAGTAAGCAAACACTACCCATCTCTCAATCTCTTCAATTTTACATTATGATATTTATTTTCAGATAGATTTCCTCTACCCAGTAACAAAAGTAGGTACGAGAAGATCCAGGATTCCATTCAAATCATTATAAAATCCAAGTGAAAAGAAATGTCTTCTCTCCCAATGACTGTAGTGTAAATCACATTTGGTCAGTTTGATCCACATATTGTAACTTGTTCTAATCACTGAAGAATACTCTAACCCTAACCCTAACCCTAATCCTAACCCTAGCCCTAACCCTAACCCTAACCCTAACCCTAGTCTACTGGTCTGCTGGAAGTCTACTGATGAACCTTGTAGCCAGTAAGCAGATGACGTAATTCTCCATTGGTCTCACATATATCGTGGATGGTATGCTATGGTAGGCTGAAGAGTTCACCCTATAAAGTGTCCACATCCTTTTTCTTGAATCCATAAATGTGATGAAGGCAAAAATGATGCTGCAAATGTGGTGAATTTACAAGCTTGAGAGGAGAATATTCTACTGTACTGTACAAGTAGAACCAATGTTATCACAAGGGTTCTTCAAGGAGAGAGGCAGGTGTAACTATCCATTGGAAAGGAAAAGGATTAAAATCCTTCACAGTGAACTGGAACTCTGATTCAAATGCTAAACCAAGGAACTCCAGTTAAAGACATGTTGCTCTCTCAGGCAGTCTCAGACAGTAATAAATCTTTGACATCAGGTCCATTTATTCTTCCTAAAGAGTCCTGACTCATGTCTAAAAATATGCATAGACCTTCCTTATCTTCTCCTTATCTAAAGCTAAAGACCTTCTGTGCACTAAAGGAGAGTGACCTTGTTGGAATTGCAACTGTAAACATAATTTCAATGCTAAATGATCCAGGAAAAAGACATTCTTTAGATAATTACACTTGCTGGCAAGATTCTTTTTCCATATCCTCAAACCCTCATAAAAACGCCAACCTCTCACCCTGACTGCAATTTCTTTCTTGGAAACTCACCTGCTGCTATGCTTGGCAGGACACCTTGATCTAATTTTTTTTCGTTCCATGTTCCTTGTGTATTGGTAAATTCTTTTACTTAGTATCAGTCCCACATAACAGTGGGGATTAAAGATAGGACAATAATATAATCAACACAAGGATTGCTATGATGTGCTTTTTTAGGGGAGGAAAAAACTTTTATCTGACCTCTTATATTTTATGTTTGGGGAACTGTGCATTAAACTCAAAGAAAAGTTATAGGGAAAAAAGCATATAACTTTTTAAAATGTGTTTTACATGTATGGGGATTTCATTTTTAAAAGTAAAAAATGAGGGAGAGAAAGAAGTAGAAGTAAAAATTCTAAGAAAACACTAAAACCCAGGGGGGTGTATGCCATTTAATAAAAGGGGATAGAGGTGTTGCACAGTAGTGATCAGACAAAGAAAACTGGGATGGACTTTTAGGTATCAATGATTCCACTTTACTTTATAACTGAAGGGTATAAATAAATATAACTACTGATAAAAAGAGAACCAGAGTCAGAAAGCATAAGAATTACAGGCTTTCTCTTTCCAGGATCATAAACCTATATCTCAGTCAAAATCAAGGAAAACAGAGCACAGGTTAAGCTGATATAAAGAAAGGAATTTCCTCCTGTGAGCATCCAGCAAGTAGGTTCTCTCTCTCTCTCTCTCTCTCTCTCTCTCTCTCTCTCTCTCTCTCTCTTTTCTTTCTTTTCCACAAGCAATAGTTGGAGCATTCTTTCAGTATGATGTAAATATTATAACCCTGAATTTTCTGGAGAAATTTGAACTCAGTGTATCTCCTGTCTCCATACTCCTGTGCTATTAAGTCCTTGATGACTTAATAATAATTATAGTAGCATTGTTTGAAACAATTGCATTGATTTTTAGACTCTCCTCTAGAGGGACCATTTTCTTTTTGACTTGCTTGTTCTTCCCCACTGTGGCATACACACATTTACTTACTGGCTCTAAGGAAGGATGATGGTGCTGGAGTCCTGTTTTGCCTCTAGTGAGCTGAGAAAGCGGATGTAGCATTTCTTTTCACTTTGTTACACACATACACACAGACACACTTCACAAACTTTTTTTTTTGTATCTTTCAGGAATGTATGAATTTTAGCCATGCCTGAAAATGTATGTTTGGTGAGCTACTTGTACAGGAACTGAGGCACAAGCGGATGAGGAAAAATTCGAAGAGTTTGCTGAGGAGAATATGGAATTATCTACTAGAGTAGATTTATCTACTCAGGATGTCTCTATCCCTGTGAACTTCAGAAAACCTAGGCACGAATTTGAAAGAAGGTATTTTGAGAATGTCTGTCTTCCTTTTCTCCTCTGAAACGTCATTCACTACTCTTGTCACTGTGACTCTCTTACCTTCATAATCCTTGTGAAACATTCCCTTTCTCAGCCAAATGACCCTTTGAATTCCAAATGTCAAAAATTCTAAATCTTAGTTGCTCCCATAAACCAAGACACAGCCTGTTAGATTTCCATCTGGTTGGTAAATAGATATGTTAGCTTATGTGATCATGGAAAAGATATCCTTATGTTGATATACACGTGAAGAATGCTTACAACTATATGAATAGTGAAATGTGTGTTTTGAAAGTTTGAATGCTAGGAAATCTTTCTTAATGCCATAACAAAAGCTATGAGGCTTTCTCAGGCCACTTCTTATCAAATTCATTTTTGTCTTTCCTGATCATAACGAGCATACAAATGCACAATGATATTAATAGCACTATTGAAAGTAATTCCCCTTACTAAGCAAGCATCTGCCCTCCTAAGCTTACCAGTAATAATACATATCACTGTCCTTGTCAGTAACAGTACCTTCTCACACAAAGAAACACCACCACAAGCATTCATCTTTGTCACTCACTTGTTATGCATTTCAATTCCTCCATTAGTGCTTTTTGTCAGGTTAATTACAAAGCTTTTGTGTGTGTGTTCCCCAGATCCAGGCTTGATCTTTGAATCCACAGATAATTCTGACTTGCTAATTGTACCTTTTGCTGCTGAAGACATCTACTAGATAGATGACCATGATGCCTGGCTGGCAGCAGTGATTGCTGGTATGAAAAGATTGCGATTCTGTCAAAACTTGCCCTGGCTCAGTACTTTGCTGATAGTTCTGTGTTACACACTTACGTGGAATTGGAATGAGATGCTTGGTTTTCTCTAAAAGAGTATCTCTTCTTTGTGGCTGAATATTTTTATCCTCTGGGAACTTATAGGCAATGAACAACAATAAAAATAAGAACAGCAAAACCTTGCCAAATTGATATGCACCATAGCAAAGTTAGAGCCTTGGAGGCTGAGTCCATAACTGAGCACCACTGTTATAGAACCTTAAAAGTTGCAATGTAGGGGACTTACAGCCTTTTCAAATGTTGTGTCACTAGTTGAGACTAAAAAGCTGAGAAAACCTGGAAAATCCTAATAGAACTACTAGAGAATTTCACTTCTTTCCCAAATGGTTTTCCTCAGACCCTTGTTAATGTCAACAGATATTTTGGATTTTCACAATAGGGGAATAGATGTAGAGGGCAGAGGCTAGGGAAGCTTACGTTTAACAATACATAGAACAACCTGTCTGTCCTCAATGGCCAATAGCATTGAAGCTGAGAACCTCTTCCTAAAGAAAGGTGACTATCACCTTTCATTTTATCACTATCATTCTGTCTATAATGGCCTTTAAACTGAAATGCAAAGTTCCAAAAAGTTAAAAGAAGGCTTAAGGTAGTTCTTTAGGGAGATGCAACAGTTCTGATTTCTTTAAGTCACTTGTATATTCTGCTTTACCAGTGGTGCACACCTTTAATCCCAGCACTTGGGAGGCTGAGGCAGGAGAATTGTTGCAAATTCAAGTGGCTGGGCTACAAAGTGAGGTCAAAAGCAGCCTGAACTGCATAGTGAGACCCTCTCTCAAAAAGATGAGAGAAAAACACAGAGGAAATGGACAGATTTCTAGAAACATATGAACTACCAAAGCTCAACCAAGAAGATATAGCAATTTTGAACAACCCAATATCAGCTATTGAAATTGAAAATGTAATTAAAAACTTAACAACAAAGAAAAGCCCAGGTCCTGATGGATTCACAGCTGAATTCTACAAGAAATTTAGAGCAGAGTTGATGCCAATGCTCCTTAAATTCTTCAATGAAATTGAGAAGAAAGTAATCCTCCCTAAATCATTCTTGGAGGCAAGTATTACTCTGATACCAAACCAAGAGAAAGATCCAACCAAAAAAGAGAACTATAGGCCAATCTTACTAATGAACATTGATACAAAGATTCTCAATAAAATACTGACAAATAGAATGCAGCAAATCATCAAGAAAATTATACATCAAAACCAGGTGGGATTCATTCATTTGAGGAATGCAAGGATGGTGTAACGTATGCAAATCAATAAATGTAATACACCACATCAACAGTGCCAAAAACAAAAACCACATGGTCATCTCAATAGATGCAGAAAAAGCTTTCAACAAAGTCCAACACATGTCCATGATAAAAATCCTTCAGAAACTTGGAATACATGGTGTCTACCTCAACCTTATAAAGGCCATCTATGACAAACCAACAGCCAACATTATACTAAATGAACAAAAACTGAAAGCTTTCACTTTAAAATCAGGAACATGACAAGAATGTCCACTATCACCAATCCTTTTCAATATAGTTCTGGAAACATTAACCAGGGCAATCAGACAAGAGAGAGAAATAAAAGGAATAAAGATAGGAAAGGAAGAAGTTAAATTATCACTGTTTGCAGATGACATGATGCTCTATATAGAAGAACCAAAAAAACTCCATTAAAAGACTACTAGAGGTAATAGTGTAGCTGGATACAAAGTCAATGATCAAAAATCAATAGCATTCCTGTACACACACACACAAAAAAAAAAACTCACTGAGAGAGAAATTATGGAAATATTGCCCTTTACAATAACATGTAAAAAAATAAAATACTTAAGAATCAACCTAACTAAAAATGTAAAAGACCTATATGCTGAAAATTATACTACACTGAAAAAGGGGATTGAAGAGGATATTAGAAAATGGAAGGCTATTCCTTGCTCTTGGCTAGGAAGAACCAACATTGTGAAAATGGCCATACTCCCCAAACTGTTATACAGATTTAACACAACCCAATCAAAATACCATTGACATATCTCTCAGATCTTGAGAAAACACTCCTAAAATTCATTTGGAAGCACAAGAAACCTGCAATATCAAAGGCAATTCTGGGCAACCAAAGCAAGGCAGGAGACATCTCAATTCCTGACTTGAAACAGTACTATGCAGCCACAGTGATAAAACCAGCTTGGTACTAGCAAAGAAATAGACTGAGGATCAATGGAACAGATTGGAAGATGCAAATACAACTACAAAGACACTCAGCCACCTGATATTTGACAAAGGGGCTAAATATGCCTGCTGGAAGGACAGCCTCTTTAATAAATGGTGTTGGAAAAATTGGCTCTCCACACGCTGAAGACTGAAACTAGATCCATGCCTATCACCATGCACAAAACTAAAGTCTAAATGGATCAAAGACCTAAATATAAAAACAGAAACACTAAATCTACCAGAAGACAAGGTAAGTAGAAGTCTTCGAGACATAGGGGTAGGCAGAGAATTCATGAACAAAATGGAAACTTCAAAGAATCAATGATTGGGATCTCATATTATTGAAAAGTTTCTGCACTTCAAAAGAAATTACTAACAGAATGAAAAGAAAACCCACAGAGTAGGAAAGAATTTTAGCCAGCAACCCCTCACATAAAGGACTTATATCCAGAACACATTAAGAATTGAAAAGCATCAAGCTTTCCAAATTCAAAGACCCTCTCCAAAAATGGGCATCTGAGATGATCACACAGTTCTCAGAGGAAGATATACAAATGGCAAATAAATACATGAAGAACTGTTCACCATCACTGGTCATTCAAGAAATGCAAATTAAAACAACACTGAGATTTCACCTCACTCCGGAAAGAATAGCTGCCATCAAGAAATTAACTGATAACAAATGTTGGCGAGGCTGCGGGGAAAAAGGAACACTGCTCCACTGTTGGTGGGAATGTAGACTGGTGCAACCACTATGGAAATCCATATGGAGAATTCTCAGCAGACTAGGATTGGAAGCCCCATTCAATCCAGCTATTCACCTCCTGAGTATTTTCCCATAAGAACTGAAAAGTTCATATCACAGTGACATATATATGTGCACCCATGTTCATAGCAGCACAATTTGTAATAGCTAAATCTTGGAAATAACCAAGATGCCCATCTACTGCAGAGTAGATGAAAAAGATGAGGCATTTTTATACAATGGAATATTATCAGCTATAAAAAAGGATGATCTTGAGGCCTTCATAGGTAAATGGAGACAACTTGAAACTATCCTCATTAGTGAAATAAATAAGAATCATATTTATAAATATCATATTGTGTCTCTAATGTAAAAAGTAAATAAGGAGTCTAAGTGTAATAAAACTAAAATGTGTAATTGCTATTGTAAAAAAGAGAGGAAAAGAAACTGCTCTAAGGGATATAACTGCATGTATGTTTGAGTGTGTAAAATAGATGAACATATTGCTGTATCTTTGTTGGATCTTTGAGCAGAACTGTTTGCAGTCTCATTGTTTGAATGTCTACCATGTATCCTTTAACTTTGTAACTTGAACAACTACATCCAAGATGACAATATGTAATTTATAAACTAGTGATTTCTTAGTGTTTTTTCTTTTTCTTTTTTTTCTTTCTTTCATTTAGAATTCTGTATTGTTGCTACCCTTTTTTCTGTTTTGCTTTTTTTTTCTTGTGTTTAAATAAAATTTTAAAGATGTATAATTGATATTATAAAAAAGAGGAAATAGGAAGTGCTATAAAAGATATAATTGCATGTAAATTTAAGTGTGTAGGATTGATAACCATATTTCTATGTTCTTGTTGGATTGTTGAACAGATCTGTTTGCAGTCTCACTGCTTGAGTGTCCACTTTGTGTGCTTTAATTTTGTAACTTGAACAACTATTTCTTAAAAAACAATATGTAATTTATAAAAAAAAATGAGAGAAAGAGAGAGAGAGAACATAGTCTTAGCGAAGGTAGAGATGGTGTGGATTTTTTTAAACCTCATCTTAAGTTGGCAGACAAAAAAATTTGTTACTTCTCCAAGTACTTGCAAAGGACAACAGGATTTTCAGTCATGCAATGTGTTACACCTTTTAAAATTTACATCTGTCAGTAGCTTTAACATTCTCCTTCTTTACTACTTTCTTCCAAATAAATACATATTTGCTCACAAGAAACTAGAATAAGTAATATATCAAATGAAAAACACTCTCTAGCACCAACATGTATGTGTAAGTCACATGATTATATAGTTTTAAAAAAACCTCATCAATATGGCTCACAGTAGTTGATATTATCCAAAGTTTTACACATAATGGCAGAGTTAGAACTGAGACTCATGTCTCTTGATTGTTTATCCACTGTCTTTTCCATAAGTTCTTACACTTCTCAAATGTGAGCATAACACCTAAAGTTTCAGTTAAATAATATCAAACTCTGTCACGTAGAAATTATTAAATCTTTTTAGTTTTCCCCCAAATGGAGCTAATAACATCATTTGTTTACTCCAGTAGTAATTAAATCTTAACTATGAAGAGATGTAAATAATAAATTCTAGTAGCACAATGTAGCTAATGCTAATTCTCGATGATACCTGCCACAAATAAACCATTCTGTAAGTTCTTTTCACAGTACCACAGTGACATTACTCTCAAAGAGTAGTAAGTTTGATTTCCTCTCTCCTTGAGCCTGGCCAGATCTTTTCACCTTCCTTGCCCACTAGAGTAAGTAACTTGTGCATTACATGTATGACTTCCAAGGTTATTTCATAACATTTCCATGCAATTCTGCCTTTTTACTTTTATAATTTTGCAATTTTGGAAACCAAGCATTGTGCTGCGAGAAATCCAAGTAGTCATATGGAGCGATCACCTACTGCTATCACAGCTCCAGCTGCTATCACAGTATCACAGATGTTGCTAGCCAGCGTCTGTGTTAGACACCCAAGTAGTGAACATTCAGGTGATTCCAGCTAGGGTGAGAGGGCACCTCTAGCCTTCACACTTTTCTAGACAATGCCATATAGAACACAGAAACATAGTCTCTGCTGAATCCATTTTAAATTGCAGATTTGTGGGCAAGAGAAATTATATCTGCTGTTTTAGACCTCTAATTTTGGGAAACTTTAGGAGTGGATTCCTGAAACAACTGACCTCAAGTTTTTGAATCATATGACTAACATAAGATCTTGTGAATATACTCTCACAATAGATTTTAATAATTATATATTCAACAATTAATCCAATCTACTGGACACTCAGAGTGAAGTTCATGATCTGATTTGGCAAATTTTAAAACCTCTGTAATGACTGTCAGCTGATAACATTCTGCGCTGTGCACTCTGCTCCTCAAAGATAAATCCACTGTCTATTGTCGAGCTTATTGGATTATTAAGAGCAAAAGGGTCAGTAGCTAATGTGTGGCAAATTTAACACCATAAAGGACTCTAAAAGTTTTCAGTAGTAGGAAGGCAAACAAAGTCTCTGCTGTGGCACCTGGAACATCTTAGATCTCAACTTCAGTTATATCCTTTTCTTCACCTCTGAATAGTTCATGTGTGATGAATCACCAAATAAGGAAGAAGTGAAAAGCTAAGTAATTTTGACATGTCTTTAAAAACTGTCCTTGGATGCAGAATTGCAAGCACTATTTTCCAGACCTTAGTTCTGTCTGTAAATCAGCCAAATCTCCACATAATCAGACATATGTTTTTGAGAGAGGCATCCTTCTTTTTCTTGGCTGTCTTCCATCACAGCAGAGGAGATGCCATGTAAACCCACCTAGGAAATCCTGGTCAGGTGTGCTCAATTTATGAAGTCTTGGGCATGGTCTACAATGAGTTAATTACTCCTGGGAACAAAATGCTGTCTTACAGATCAAAGCACTATTTCAGATTTATTTTTACTAGTGAAATAACTCACAATAATGTAATATAATTTCTTCTAAGGGTATAGTCTCTCAGAGTTGAAAAATAATCCCTTTTCTTGGAAGCCAGGGTTATAAATTGAGGTCAGTTGTCTGGAGAACTGAAGTTACTAAAAGCAAGAGTTATTTTAAAGTATAAAAGCAGGTTGAATAGAAAAGTTAGAGGAAAATTTGGGAAATAATTAGTCCAATCAGGGTTAAAAATTTAATGTAAATTAACAAAGCTTGGTATTGATGCCGAGGAAGAAAAATAGGCCAAAGACATAGAAAGCCCTCACATAGACTAATACATTTAAATACACTTAATATAGAATGGAACTGGCTCTGTAGGTAATTAGGAAAAGCAAAAGATGTTAACCAAATATGTTGATGCAATAGGTTTTCCAACAAATAAAGTAAGAAACTGGGGTCATATATCAGGAAGCTAGTTACTCAGTACTCAAAAAATCAATTCCAAATGGTTTAAATATATAAAACTGAAAGGTAAACTTTAAGAAAAAAGTTCAGGTTAAAATAAAAAGGTATGAATTCAAGGGCAGAAAAGGGTATCTTCAAAAGGATGTATGAAAAAGAATTAAAAGGAAAGAATGACAACTTATCTACACTAAGACACATTCAACAAAACATAAGCTACCAATTTAGTCCTCTGAAATTAATTACAAAAAAATTATAAAATGGACAAAAGTTACAAACAAGAGGAGTTTGTGATAGGGCTCTTTAGTAGAGTGCATAAGAGTTCAATGCATAGCACCCATCAAAATATTAGTAATCAGTAAATGAAAATTAAAACCATACACCATATTAAATAACTAGATGGGCATTTTTTAAAGTCTAATGTTTTATTTTATTTTATGTTACCTTAAGAACACTTTTGTTTACCCAAGTAATAATTAAATCTCAACTATGAAGAGATAAGAATATTAAATTCTAACAGCACAATATATCTAATGCTAATTCCCAATGATACCTGTCACAAATGTACCATTCTATAAGTTCTTTTCACAATATTACTGTGACACTGCTCTCAAAGAGAAAGATCAAAAAGCAATCAAACAAACTAAAAACAACAACAAAAGCAAAACAACAATAGTTATACAGAATTTCAAAACAGGATGATAGGAATTTAACAATGGTTGTTATATTGCATATTGTTATCTTCAAAATAGTTACTCAAGTTACCAGATATGGCATGCAAAATTGATCAAACAATATGATTTCCCTTTGAAGAGTTTCTTTCCATTTTACTATATCTATTGTAACTTTTGGATCTTATTTACTGTTTCAGTTTGTTACACTAGCAAGACAATATGGTGTTTACACATGCAAGTATGATTTATTGCATTTATGAGTATGGTCTCAAGTTGCATCACTTACCTATAAAAGCCTTTATCCTTCTTTATCGCTGAGTAAGACTCCATTGTATAAAACTACATCTTTTTTGTCCATTCCTCAGTTGATGGGCATTTGAGTTGTTCCAAGATGTACCTATTATAAATTGTGCAGCTGGAAACAGAGGTGCACATAAATTGCTGTGGCATGATGTTTTCAATTCTGGGAAAATACCCAGAAGGGGAATAGCCGGGTGGAATGGAACATCCAATCCTAGTTTTTTGAGGAATCTTCATACTGATTTCCACACTGATTTTACACTATACACTCTCACCAACAATGGAGAAAGGATATTTTTATTCTTACAGCCCCTCCAGCCATTTGTTATATGTTGATTTCCTGAAGATAGTCATTTTTTCTGGAGTGAGATGATATCTCAGTATTACTGTAATTTGCATTTCTCAAATGAACAATGATGTTAAACATTTTTTCATATACTTATTTGCCATTTGTATTTCTTTATCTGAGAATTGTATATTCATCTCAGATGCCCATTTTTGGATTGGGTCTTTGAATTTGGGGGGGCTGATTTTTTTGAATTCTTTATATGATCTAGATATAAGACCTTCATCTGAGTGATAGCTGGCAAAAATTTTTTCCCAATCTGTGGATTTACGTTTCACTCTGTTAGTAATTTCTTTTGATGTGCAAAGACTTTTTAATAAAATGAGATTCCAGTTGTTGATTCTTTGACGTACTCCTATGCAGTTTGTATTTTGTTCATGAACTCTCTGCCTACCTCATGTCCTCGAGATTTTTACCTACTTTGTCTTGCAGTAAATTTAGTATTTCTGTCATATTATTTAGATCTTTGATCCATTATGACTTGAGTTTAGTGTATTGTGATAGGCATGGATCTAGTCTTAGTCTTCATCATGTGGAAGACCAATTTTTCCAGCACCACTTCTTTTTTTTTTTTTTTTTTTTGTACGAGGGGCTGAACTCACAACTTCACTTTTGCCAAGCAGGCACTTATGCCGCTGAGCTAAATCCCTGGCTTCTAGCATCATTTCTTAAAGTGGTTATGTTTCTTCCAGTGAACATGTTTGGCCGCTTTATTAAAGGTGGCTGAGTGTGTTTGTAGTTGTGTCTGTACCTTCTATTCTGTTCAGTTGATCCTGAGGTCTGTTTTTTTGGCAGTATCATGATGATTTTATTACAGTAGCTTTTTAGTATAACTTCAAGTCAAGGATTGTGATACCTCCTGCCTTGCCTTTGTTGCTTAGAAGTGCCTTTGCTATTCTAGGTCTCTTCTGGTTCCAGATGAATTTTCAGAATTGTTTTTCTAGATTTGTGAAGTATGCTAATGGTATTTCATCAGGATTGCATTAAATATGTATATCAGTTTTGGGAGTATGTCCATTTTCACAATGCTGATTCTTCCTATCAATGAGCAAGATATATATTTCCATTTTCTGAATTCCTCTTTGATTTCTTTTTTCAAAATACTATAATTTTCAGTCTATAAGTTGTTAGACTGCTTTGTAAGTATTTTATTTTTCTGGATGTTATGGTAAAGTGTGTGGTTACTCTAATTTCTCTCTCAATGAGCTTATTGTTAGTGTACAGGAGTGTTACTAATTTTTGAGTGTTGATTTTCTTTCCAGTACACTGCTGAATTTGCTCATTTCCCCTAGTAGTCTTTTGGTGGAGTTTTTGGAGTCTTCTATGTTAGAGTATCATGTCATCTGCAAATAGTGATAGTTTTATTTCTTCCTTTCTTATCATTATTCCTTTTTTTCTCTATTATCTAATTGCTATTGCTAATGTTTCCAGAACTATATTGAATAAGAGTGGTGATACAGAATATCTTTGTCTTATTCCTGATTTTAGAATGAAAGTTTTCAGTTTTTGTCTGTTTAGTATGAAGTTGGCTGTTGGTTTATGATAAATGGTTTTTATCAGTTGCATTAAAATCCATTCTGATTTTTTTTTCTACCATGAATGGGTCTCGAACTTTATCAAAATCTTTTTCTGCATCTATTGAGATGATCATGTGATTTTTGTCTTTGGCTCTGTTAATACGGTGTATTATGTTTATTTATTTGCACATGTTGGACCATCCCTGCATTCCTGGGATGAATCCTAGTTGGTCATGGTCTATAATTTTCTTGATGATTTGCTGCATTCTGTTTGTTAGCATTTTATTGAAGGTCTTTGCATCTATGTTCATTAGGGAGATTGGCCTGTATTTCTCTTTTCTGGTTGGGTCTTTCTCTGGATTTGTTATCTAGGTAATAGTTGCCTCCAGGAATGAGTTAGGAAGAATTGTTTACTTTTCAATTTCATCAAACAGTTTGAGGAGTACTGGTGTTTAAATTTTCTCTGAATTTCTTGTAGAATTTAGCTGTGAATGCATCAGAACTTGGGCTTTTGTTTGTTGGTTGGTTGGTAAGTTTTAATTATATTTTCTATTTCATTAACCGATTTTGGATTATTCAGAATTTGTATCCTGGAACAAAAATGCAAACCTTTGGGATACAATGAAAACAATCCTCAGAGATCCAGTTTTGGTAATTCTTATGAAGTCAAATCCAGTTTTGAAAATTCTTATGTTTTCAGGTATCTGTTCATTTCATCTGTGTTTTCTATTCTATGAGAGTATAGATTTTCAATATAGTATTGATCATCTTCTGAATTTCCACAGCATTCTTAGTGATTAAGCCTTTTGCTTTAATTATTGCAAGAATTTGAGATTTTTTTTTGCTCTTTTTAACAAGGTTGACTTGGGGTTTATCAATTTTATTTATTATTTCAAAGAATGAACTCTTTGATTCATTAATTCTTTGTATTGTTTTCTTAGTCTCCATTGCATTAATTTCCTATCTGATCTTTATAATTTCCTCCCTTCTTTGAGCTTTGGGCTTGTCTTGGTCTTCTTTTTCCAGAGGTTTGAGGTGCAGCATTAGGTTGTTCATTTGTGGTCATTCCACCTCTGTGATGTGAGAATTCACTACTATAAATTTCTCTCCTAGGACTGCTTTTATTGTATCCCACAGGTTCCAGTAAATTGTATTTGCATTTTCATTCCATTGTAGATATTGTATAACTTCTTTTTAAATTTCTTCTATGATTCATTCATTGCTTAGGTGAGTGTTATATAATTTCCAGGTGTTTAAGTAGTTTTTGTGGTGTCTTTTGTTGTCATGAATTTCCAATTTTATTGCAGTATGGTCAGTTAATATGCATGGGATAATTTTAACTCCTTTGCATTTACTTAAGCATGTTCTGTGGGCTAGTATATGATCTATTTTAGAGAATGACAGATTTGCAGCTGAAAAGGCATGTATATTCTGATGTTGTGAGATGGAACACTCTGCACATGTGTACTAAGTTCATTTGTTCACAAGTTTGGTTAAATTCTGTTCCTGATTTTTTGTCTAATTGTCTATCTCTTTTTGACAATGGAGTACTGGGATTCACCCATTATAAATGTATTATTGTTTATTTGATTTTTCATGCCTATTAATATTTGACTGATGTAGAGTGCTATCATATTTGGTGCATATATATTTATGATTGTTATCTATTGCTCTTGAAGTTTCCCCCTGAAAAATATGTAGTGACCTTTTTTTATCTCTTTTGATTATTCTTGGTTTGAAGTACACAGTATCTGAAAACAGAATAGCTACCCCTGCTTTTTTCCAGGTTACTGTCACATGGAGTATTGTTTTCCATCCTTTGGATTTCAGTCTGTGAATTTCCTTTTCAGTTAAATGTGGTTCTTGTAAATGGCATATTGTTGGATTTGGTTTCTTAATCCACTCTGCCATTCTACTTCTTTTGATTGATGAATTGAGACCATTTACATTAATGCTTATAACTGATATGTAATGGTTTATCTTTGTCAAGTTATCTTCCTGTTGGTGGTTCTTTACATTTTCTTTCTAAGTACTTGCCCTGCTTGTTGGTTTCTTTCTGCTGTTCTTCAAATTGTGGTCATCTTTATCACTTTGTAGAGTATCTTTCAGTACTCTTTCTGGGTTGGTTGAGTGGTCATGAAGTTCTTCAGTTGTTCTTTTCATGGAAGTATCTTATTTCTCCACTGATTTTGAAAGATAGTTTTTCAGGGTACATCAATCTGGGTTGAAAGTTGTTTTCAGGACTTGAAATACTTAACTCCAAGCTCTTCTTGACTTAATAGTTTTTGTTGAGAAGTCTGCCATGATTCTGATGGGTTTTACTTCATAGGTGATATTTTTCTTTTCTCTGAAAGCTTTTAGTATTCTGTTCTTGTGCTGAATTTCTGGGATCTTAATTATTATACGTCTGGGTGTATTGGAGACCACTATGACGCTGCTCTGAGCAGGATTTAAATTTTACTAATTGGCTTTCTATGTTTATTTGTGAGTCTGTCGTAGCCTTTGGCCCCTTGCCTGGCGACAGGAGCTGATTCATAGTAAGTGAATCTCTATGAATCACTGATCTTGGCTGAGGTTTCTAGTAACCAATGAGACCAATGACACCTTAAAGGGCAAGATAAGGTCACAGCTGAAGACATCTTGGCTCCTCCACTAATTAAGTAAATGGACACAGCAGTTAAAGGAAGTTTACACCTATAGTCTCCATTCTACCATGGCTGTTATCTTGGAAATAAAATGGTTCTCCTAAATTGGCCTAATTTACAACTTGGAGACTCCACGGGTCCTGCTCATTTCCTGCCTTTTCTTAGTTTTCTCACCCTTTGTCCGTGGTCCTAATAAAGCAGGCAAATCCAGAGAAGACAGTGTCTAAACTCGGAGTCACAAGCTCAACTAAAGGGTTTTGATCCTCATGGATGGAGCCCCTAAAATTATACAATTTGTCTCTTTTTATTTAACCTCCGCCGTACACTCATTTGGAAGACTGGGGATCTAGGGCAGAAACTGATATGGGTGTAGACTTATAGATTGACAGTTTTACAGTCTGATTATAAGTTTTCATAGTGGAGTGAGATAATAAAAATATCACATACTGATAATGGAAATAAGGAAACCACTTTAAAAGCATTTTAGCACACTCTAGTAACTTTAAACATATACAGATTCTATCATACCAGCAATTCTCCCATGGAGATACTGTGGGTATTTTACAAAACAACCTACAAATGTTCACAAATGTGTCTTTTATAACAAAACATAGGGCCAACCTCAACCTCCATTGACTTATTATAACTACTTTGTAGTGAACTCCCATAATAGGCTATTACAGCACAATGAAAATAAAGGAGCTATATTACTATACACATCAGCGTGAATGTCTAGTCACACATAATCAGGGCATAATGCTGTGTTAACAGTCATGCAACAATACACTGGTAGTGACTTTGATTTTAGTACTTTTAAAATATGCTATGAATATGCTATAACTCTAGAAATGTGTAGAATAAAATGAGACATAAAGGTGTATTACTCATTGCTCTCTACAAAATAAAAAATTAAGAAGGAATACATGAGAATGAGTAATGAGATTTCCAATATTAAATATCTCTAAAAGGAGGTAGGAGAAAACACTCAGGTAGATATTCATAAAAATCTTTAAGGTTGTCTTCTGTTGAGGTGACTGATTGCTTCATAGTGTTCATGTTATAATTATTCTTTCTTTAAATCATACAAATATGGTATATATCCTTATCCAAAAGCTACATGTCAAAATATAAGAAACACAGATGAAGTAGATATCATGCTATCTGATGGTAGGTTTCACATCTAAAGTTTATGTAAACTGGGAAACTGAACTAGGTTGATTAATTTTCATTTCTGAGAAGCATTCAGAATCAACTCCTCTGTGCTAACACAAGGCAGAACTTGCTTCCTGTCATTCAAATTCTAAATACATAAACACATGTCATTTTAAGGGGACTACAAAGCCCAAGGACTGCTTTATTTAAGAGACACTCTTGGTTTTTGCTTTTTCAGCATTACCTTGTCCTAAATATTCCCCAAAGAATGAGACTTCCATAAAAACCTTCCCCACACAGGTCTATGAATGTCGCCTTTTCATTGTGGTGGGTGGCATAAGGATCCCTTGCTTTTTATGACTAGCCTTCAACATATTGTTTAGTTATCATTACTACCCTTATTTTCCTTCATTAAATGGAATAAAAAGTGAAATATAGCCTTACATTTTATTTCCAATCAATAAAGACCTTCTGGAGTAAGATCCATAATCCTATTTTAAACACATTCAGCAAGGAAGAATTATACCAAATCTTTGCCTTCAGGGATCCCAATTAATGAAATTACATAAATAATAAAATTGAGACAATACTCAATTGTAAGGATAACTGAAATACAAAAGTACTTTTTTAATAAAACTTTTTTTTATTAAAAATTGATACATGGAAAATTGTGTACATTTATTGTGTAAAATCAGACACATTTAATATATACATACACCAGTGGAAACTGTTATCCAAAGGACTTACCCTATAATCAAGGAAAGCAATTTTATGATCCCCGAAACTTTTCTCATGGCTCTTTGTAATTATCCTTCCCTTCCCTTCTCCCTGGGAAGCCTTGGATCTGCTTAGTTCTCATTTTCTGTAATTTATATAACAAGCTTACATTTTCAAAGGTTTCATATAAATGAATTCTTGCAGTATGGTTTGCCAGGAACTAGTTCTGCTTCTTTCACTGAGTCCTGTGATGTTGAGACTGTACTGTGACATCTTATCTATCAGTAATGTCAACCTGCCCTTCTCCTAAGTAGTATCCTATTATATAGATATGTTATAATTTATTTTATTTTTTCTAACAAGTAAATAATGTTAGTACAAATTTCTCAAAGTTCATAGTTGTAGAATGGGAATGCCACATTGAGAGTAACATGTGTCTGGCTTTTGCCTTCACCTACTCTTACAGTGATTCTAAGCTCTTTACTACTGTCCTTTTCTATTTATTTCTGAACATCCTCAGAGAGCATGTTCCATGAGTTCATGATCCTTGGTGTAGCTGTTTAATGCCTCTCACAATTTTATCAGACATTCACAGTGCATCACAAGCAGCTTTCCAACACAGTTGAAGCATTGCAGATCTAAACATCCCTCCACAGGAGAAATTCCATTTGAATCGGTAAAGTAGTACCCTTGCTTAAGAGGTTTGAAGCTTAAGCAGCTTACATAGCTTTAATAAGGAGTTTCCAAATTGTTTTTCTATCCTCTTTATATTATAGGTATAAAGTTGGAGACTACTAGATCTAAGACCATTAGTGTTCTACAGCTAAAATTAAATTCTAATTGAGCTCACATTTCACATCGTGACAGACCCTTAAACTTAGTCAACTCAATATACCCACAGTTCCATGGTTGGTTCTAATCCACCTCACACAGATTTTAAACTGAGGTTTGCCTCTAATGATCAGAGTGAAATGGGTTAATGGCACCACAGTCTTGAGGTGGAAAACAGCCGATAGCTACTGAGATGTGTGTTTTCCCATCCGGCCTCCAGCTGTCAGCTCATGCAGCTTACTTTGTGTCCTCTTTGCACTAGACTTATTCACATCTGCAACTTATTTCTATTGCATTTTGAAAAATGAAAAAATATGATTTTTCTCTCTTTGTTTTCAAGCCAGCCCCGTAGGTCTCAGCACATCTGTATCAGGCTGGTCTGAGATGTGTCAAGAAGACATTTCTTACCATCCAGCCATGAGGAAATTTCAAGATAGTGCTCCTTTGTACTCTCTTCTTTATTCTAGGTCTTTCTACTATAAAGAAAGTATTTTATCCTGCAAGAAAATATGAATCATGATTTGTTGGGAACTCATATCCTTTTCATGGGTCTAGCATTATTCTCCTATGCTGACAAAGCCTTCAGTAGTATGTTATGCTTGTCATACAAAGCTTACTATAAATTAAAAAAAATAAAAAACCTCCCTGAGTTCCATACCATGGACTTCTGGGACTTCCAATTTGTAGTGTCAGCTATAATTCCAGTATTGAATTCATCAAAATATCACCAGGCAACCTGTTTCCAAGGCAAAACTGATGGGGAGGTACTTTACTGTGCTCAGAGGCAAGATCATATTGATCTGATTGTAGAACCCACTAAAAAATAAAGATCAAAGAGATATTTATAGCACTTTGGGTCTGGGTTTAAGCAGTCTCAAGTGGGTCTTTCAAGGTAAGTCACTGACTAAAACTCAGAAAAATTCATGCAACAACAATAGTTTGAGATCATAACCGAGGCAGGGACTTGAAGTATATGTTGATACATGTATTTTTGTTTGTTAAGCAGGTTGTTTGCCTAGTGAAATGCCTAGTACCTCTGATAAATTGATGTGTAAGAATTTCCTAAAGAAAACATTATTATTGATTCACAATCTTCATTTTCCTAAGAAAAGTTTTCCAGCAATATAGCACTAATTCACATTGACAGAATTGTTAAAAAGTCTTATGCAAGTCACATTGACCTAGAAGGTCTGTAATCTTACTTGCTTAAAAGTTGATTTTAATTAACATAAAATGAAATAAAATTTTCATTGCAAGTTATACATCCTAATCACCTCAGAAATTCCAGAAAATATCTTTCCTAGTGAAAAGTCAGAAAATAATTTTCAGAAATTATGGCTCAAAGTAATTACTAAAACATGAGATGCAAATAGAAACAGAAAAGGACAGGGAAATATGAGTACAAGAATGGGCATTATTAGAGACATTTGCAAAAAATAATTAAAAGGAGAAAAAGGTCTATAATTTAAGAAAATGTGTGTGTTTTGGTGAATATAGTAGAGCCAGACAGTTTCTGCATATATAATTTGAGTCACTGTATCTCTGGTTTCAGATTTATAATTCGAGCTTGCTAAGAGCCTTTCAGTTTACTGAGTCTTGTGACCTGTACAATTTCACATATTCCTCTGAACGCAATGAAAAGATGCCAACTTTCTGAAATTGTGGGGGATGAGGAAGAATGGTAATTGGAGCTAGGAAAACCAGTCAGTAAAATCATCTATCACAACATCTTGACATAACAAACATTCAGTAAATCCTAATTGATATTATCATGACTAGATCAAGTGAAACACTGAGAAATTTTTATGACATTCTAAATAGGCATGCAAAGATGGTAGAATCCTTAGACACAAAGAAAAATAGTGAAATGAAAGTTATGACTTCGTTAATAGTTGCATATGCATTTCATAGACCAAAATAAGGTTCTAGGTTTAAATGTATATTTGGAATGTAAAGCTTAGGGCACACTCTTAAGAAAATGTGTAAGCAGTGAGAAGAATTTAGTGCATTTACCCACTTCCATTTACAATATCAGAAAAGAAAGGCTCCTGGAGGAAACTTCACTGATATTTTTACTATCAACCATTTTCATTTCAAGAAGAAGAAATCAAGCAAAAGCACGCATGTGTGCATGCATGCATGTGTGCATGTGTGTGTTATAGGTTTTGTTTTCTTCTAGAACATAGTGTTCACTGGCTGATGTGATCTAATCGATGCCTAAAGTACTAACCAGTCAGAATACTACCATGTTTTTGAGTAAAGCTAGCAAAGTGGGAGGCAGAAATATGACAAAAGAGTGCAATACTATTTGGTTTCTGGATCCTATGTTCTCCTACTTTACCATTGTGAAAATTACCTTGGATTGAACTAGGGGTTTAGGACTATACTGATATTTTCCAAGAGGTCTAGCATGACCTAATCATGCTCTGTGAATGTCTTCTTTCTATAGGATTCCCAAAAGAATCCCATTTTATATGCATGATGAATGAAACAAAAGAGGAAACCAAACTTGCTTTATTGATAGCTAAAAATTTAATACCCACAGTAAAAAAACGTTTACATTAAAAGCTGAGTGGGTAGGTTATGGATGTATCTCAAGCATTGGGCCCTTGTCTAGCATTCATGATGCCCTAGGTTTAATTCCAGGTACAAAAAGAACACACACACACACACACACACACACACAAAGCTGAGTTACATTTATGATGAAGGCTACTATCAGATTCTAAACCTGTATCTTGAGATTCTATACTATTTCAATGGTCTTACAGAGGAAGGTAATTAAATATATGGACAGGACATGTAGCTCTATCTCTACTAACTATATTTTAAAACTCCCCCATAAATCCATCAATTGTTACAATTTACCAATGACGGTAATTTTTAAAAAGTAAAAAGAAAAATCCCCACGAAACTAAGTAGGCAGAAAAGAGGATTTATACTTTGTTTTCAAGGACTATTGACTATATTCTATCCCACTAAAAATTATAACCCTTTAACATTCCAAGCTGTGAACAGTTACACTGGCAAATTTTCTCCTATTTTAAGGAAGTAGAAAAGAAATGAGCAGCAGAGCCAGGAAAGGGGTTAAAATTTCATCTCTCCACACAAGACTTTGAAGCATTTGTTTCAGAAAGGCAAGTAGAGATTTATGAGGGAGAAGTCCACTGAGAACTGGGCCTCTAGTATCACTATGTGGTATGGTTCTCACCTATATTCTCTTTACCTGACCAGTGTTAAGCTACAGCTGTCATTTTACCATTTGGCCAACTAGTTAAGGCCTAAGTGGAAAGACATGACTAGTGATAGAATTTAACCTATTTGATCAGAGTATTTCTGGAGTTTTCCATGTAACACAGCACTTAATAAGTACTAATTTTATTGACTATTAGACTACATGCATTGCCAGTTCTTTGACAATTACTGTGTGGAGGGCCACATGTATCTTTTCTCAATTGCAGACAGCCCCTGGGCCATTCTCTCACATGGTGGCACACTGTCACAATGGCCTTTTCCTCTGGCTGCCCTTCATATTAAGTGTCAAGATAGCTAAGATCTTGCCTTTGTAGCCTACATTGCAAGGGGCAGCCATAAAACTTAGTTATGACCCATGAGAGGTGTGAGAAGTCTACTGTAATATTTCTAAAATCTTTTACTCTGCTAAGAAAAGGACATACATAAGTGATAATGCCATTCTCTGATCTGTCTGCTTCCAAAACAGTGTCTTTGGGCAGCTTTATGCACAGGTCTGAAAGTGAGAGTGTCTGGTAAACACACCAGTGACACTATCCAACCCCTGGTGAGCCAATATCTGCTGTTCCCCCTCACTACCTACCATGTGAGAAAAATGAGCCCCCATGAGCTTAAGGCAGTAGGAGTTTTCTATTACATGTAGCCATTCACATTCCTGATTGTTATAGAATTTATCTGGGAAGGAAACAGAAAAATGATGAAACTAAATCATCGAAATGGAAATTCACATCTGAGTTGAAAAATAATCACCGTTTTTCTTTCTGCAGTATAAACATTTACAATCTGCATCTGTGTGATACTTTCCCCAGGTGCAAAAGACAGGAAAGACAGAAAGTGAAGCTGCTCAATTTTTTTACTCACAAGTTCAGGAACAAATATGGAAAAATGGCTCTCTATAGAGAAGAAAAAGCTGGGATTCAGATTTCAACTGTCTGACTTTCCCCATGTCCTGATCTTTGAAGCTGGACTCCCTGCTCTGGTTTCACAGACCCAATGTCTGGGTTTCAAAAGCTTCTTTGTACTGCAACAATGAGGTTGTGCACTGTATTTATATAAGTCGCTATGTATTTCCCCACTCAGAACACAACAGATTTACCAAGAAAAATATATTAATAGGATAATGCATCTTAAGGAATTATGCTTGAGACTGAGACAGCTGAGTTTAGCACTTTAAAATACATTCTTCCCCATTATTACTCTTCCAGGCAATGGTTATATATTTGAGTCAGCTCACTACAAAAAATCACCAGCCACAGAGTCCACAAATTTGAAATAGAATTCTGGCTTCATTATTTGTAGTGGTCTGAGTCATTTGCACCTAGTACACCAGTTACTTACTTTATTTGTAACTTTGGATAAGTAATTTTACCTATATGAATCTCTGTGTTTCATTTGGGAAGGATTTACTAAAGCCTGTCGTCAAGATTGGTACAAAAAGCAAAAAATAAAACCAGACATAGGCTATTCAATTAGCTATTACCATTTGCCAGACAAATATTTTCTCCTCCTGCACTGTATTTTGCAAGAGATTCCAAAAGTGTCACTTTGTCTGGGATGATATAGGCCAAGGATGATGATAAACCAAAACTCTACTTCAGGTCTTCCATCTACGCTCAACAATTCTGGGTGGCTGTTTAAGCCATTTTGATCAAAAGTAATGTAGAAAACAAATTAATCTGAATGAATTGTCTTTATGACCCTCTCACCAAGGTCCAAGAGTTTGCTATGGTTGGTAATCAGAGGTGAAGTGGTGGTCATAACTAGTTTATGTTGGAAGTCAAGGTTACCCATTATTTGGAGCAAGCAGGAACCCAGGAGTTCCTAGGCAGCTCTGTGGCCCATTCTCCATTGCGCAGAGAGCCAAAGCAGGGGGTCACTTCCTTCCTTCTACACCACCAGCCCCTCTACTACCCTGCAGATTAAAAGCTTGAACAGTAGGACTCTGTTCATTTATTGATCTGAAATAAAGGAATTCTAGACAAGTTCTTTTTTGGTACGACTTGTCTAGGACATATAGAATGTGTTATAAATGTGTCTGCCAGATTGTTTCACTGAATTATAAACTAAACTGATTTTACTAAGACAATTACAGATTAACAGCTTCTAATGCTTGCAGCCTATTCCAGTGTATGTGAAAGTAAATCAGGTAAGTTGCAGAGATTCATTCATTTGTTTATTATTTACTTGAATGAGGAAGTTGAGGTTTGGAAATTTGCTTGAGTCTGGGACTTACCTTCAGTAAGCTACTGTTATTCATATACAGTGTGTGTTTAAGATGGAGTGTATCGACTGTATCTGAGGTCTCCCCCAACCCGGTCTGCATGCCTTCAGAAGTGGAGCTAGTGGGAGATAACTGGGTTTTAGGGGTGCTACAGTGGGCTTGGTGTTAGGAGGCAGGATCTGGTCAGGAGAGGTGGGTCACTGGGCACATGACTTGGCTCCACCCTTTACGCTCCACTTCTGTGTTGCCAGATGTGATGACTTGCACAGATTTTCCTATGTTATATGCCTCTGCCATGTTGTTTTGCCTTGGAGTCTGTAAGCCATGGATTGAAACACGCGGAAAAAATGAACCTCTTTGGTTATAGGTGTTGGGAATTGTGTCTCGGCAATGACAAAGTGACTAAAACAAAGACTTCTGTTATAATTTAAGATCTGCTATTGAATAACCATAGTTTCTCAATATTTTTGCATTTATACTACCCTCTCTAACACACGTTCAGTTATCACCAAGATATTACCAATTCTAATGTTATACTTTAATTAAAAGTGTCAGCAGTGCAAATTTGATTGATGAGTGGTGATATGTACAGAGTTGTAACACCTGTTGGTCTCTAGTATGACTTGTATACAATTGTGCTGTATGTGCTAGAATATTGTGTCTTAATGTACAAGGCCTGTCACTTACCATATATTGAAGCACCAGATTTTTCTTGTGTATTTTACTTATGTCAGTTGCAAGAAGCTAAAATATATTATTGATACTTTGGCTTTATACTTACTGGAAACCTATTAGGTTATTTCTCTGAATCCTGTTTTTAGAAGTTAAATAAATGCAGAGTTGTGGATCTTCTATTACTATACGTTACTAAAGTTAGGTTGACACAGGCTTGCAGTGCCACCTGTTGGGTGATGTGTTAACAATCCTCACAGACTGCTATGCTTGCAGCAAAAAAAGATTATTTTCTAAATAAATGAATAACCACATGAGCAGAAAATGTGTAGCCAAATTTGAATTAAACTCACTTATATTGGAAAAGTGAAACATGTCCCTAGAAAATTGGTGTTATCTGGTTTTACTCAGTTTATTTCTATTGAAGCAATAAAGTAAAATGGAAATTTAAAATGACACAATTTCAGAACTAAATACATTTTGAAATAGTAATGTAATCTTCTCATTAAAGAGATTTTTAACAGAAAAACAGACTGCTAAAGCAATAGGTATCCCTTGACTATGGAACTTGCATTAAGAGTGCTGGGCCTGAAATTCAGTTGATGTGATGCCTAATTCAAGATGTTTCTGGAAAACATTCTGTGAGATGATGCATTACAGATCCTCATAGTCTGTATTTTCAGCAGAATGCTGTTGAGAACCAGGAAAGTTCTCATAATATTCCTTATTTAAATTCATGACATTTCAGAAGCAGGATTTTAATTTCTATCTGCCTGTTTAAAGCTTTCACAATTGTTAGGAAGCATACATAATCTAAACTTGACAATGATGTTTTCTTCCTTCTTCCTTCTTTCTTTCTTCCCTCAACATTCATCCATTTGTTTTCCAATCAGGTTTCTTGTGTCTTATGGAAAAATGTCAATGAAGTCTGTGAATCCACTGAGCTAAATGACTCTCATATTTTGGTTCTGAAAATGTTAATTGCTCACTTTAGTCAGGAAAGAGTCAAAGATAGAGCCGTTCCAAACCTACTCCCCCACCCTGATCACATGTTCAGGACTGCAGAAACAGAATGGATACTTAATACAGATAAAGTCTGACACAAGAGAAAACAATTAAAGATTACCACTGAAGACTAGTAGGGCTCATAAGCACCATCTTAGAGAGAAATCAGAAAACATCCACCAAGAACAACATTTAGAACTTGGGATGATTTCCAAATTTAAAAACAGTTCTATTTTTAACAAGTCATTAGTAATGCATTTCTTAAAGAGAGATAGCATTCACAATCATTTCCTTCCCCCAAGCTTCAAGGAGAATGAGAAAGTAGCAGGTACCACTTCCTAGTCAGTTGTGAGAGTAGTAAGTGATGAATATTGAAAGTGTTTAGAAGGAAAGGAAAGGAGGTTGCATCAAACAAGATAAATCAGATGCTTCCCTTGTGCCTGAAATGTTGCCTTAAAGATTTGATATTGCAAATTTGCCTGGATTATCAGCCTAATACCAGTTTGTTGTCGGGCCAGGAGAAGGAGGAGTAGTGGGCCATCAGACCCTATCAACTGTACCATTTCTTATTATCTCTGAATCTGCTCTTAGCCTTTCCACTTCCTGTACCACTTAGCCCCGTAACTACCTCCTAATCAATTTTCTACCTTGGCAATTCCTTTCTGTACATGGGCAGCATTCATTTAGGAATATAAATTGGATCATATCATTTTTCTGCTTAAATCCATTGACAGGGGAGAAAATTCAACCTTTTTAGCATGGCATGTAATACATTCTAATTTAGCTCAAATTTCCTGTCCAGCCTCATTTTCTGGCTCCACAGTTCCAGTCCTATAATTCATGCTCCCGTTCCCCATATACTTGTCTAACTTGCATCTCTATTTTTGCAGACAGTTCCTCCCAGCCTACTGTGTCCTTCACTGCTCCCACTGAACAAATTCCTATTCATCCTTCAAGGTCCATTTCCATTATCACTCTCCCTCAGGAGGCTTCTCTAAACCTCTCAGGCAGGAAGTATCCCTCCTATGTGTGCTTGTTCTCTGCTTTCCTATTACTTATATTTATTATAGCATGAAACCCATTGAATTGTAACTCCACCAGCATTTAGTTTTCTTCATATAGATGATGATTATGCTAATGTGAGCATTGTGATAGATGTTTAAAACAGTTGAAATCATCATGATCCACAATGTTCACTGAAGATTAATCATGGATGTACAACTGTGCAGAAGCTATAAAGATAAAAGCCATAAATGATGCTGTAAGTAATCTTATTTAAGAGCTGTTTTTTCTGCTCTTTAAATGTAGAAATAGTTGGAAAACAGAAAAGTGTCTTTTAGACAGGCTGTACTCCCTTTTGGTATGATGATTCTTAATGCTGAATTGTCGAAATTAGTGGTGAAACATATGGAGGCCATAGGTTCAATTGTAATTCCTACTTAATGGTATAATATCTGTTTTCATTATTGTATAGAAAAGATGTCATCATCTGTATCAACTTTATTGAAATGTATATTAATTTTATAAAACAATTTGAAAGCACCCTTTGTGCTTCACCTGTGTACCCTGGTACTCAGTGAGCACAAAATCCTAATTCAATGAATGTGGAGTGAAAAAAAATATATGGGTGGGTGGAAGGATAAATGAATGGATGTGCTACAGGAAGGATGAGCAGATGCATAAATTTGAGTTTCTAATCTTCCTTCTATGAATATCCATTCCACTTGACATTTAAAGTTTGAAATTTGTAGTAGATTCTCTTTGTTGATACTTGAGACTATTATCACCTTTTCAAGTTCTCTCTGTTCTGCATAGTCAGTAAGACTATAGATATTTCATATCTCAGCTATCCTTGCCAGGCTAAGTACAGTCAGATTCTGCTAGTGTGAAGACCTCGCAAGAGACCTTAAATCAGAAGAGGAGATGGTGTTATTTTCTGGTAGCAGCTGTAAATAGGTAAACGCACATTGGCAGCCAACATGGGATTCTACTTTGGTTTTCACACTCCTTCGAGGAATTACCCATCTTGGTACCACAGGTAACTGAGATATGTGTATATGATTGCTAAAATTTCTCAGATTCTGGATATCTAAAGAGTCCTTGTGTTGACCTTCATTTATTCAGTTGTCCAATAATCCCATTTTTCTAGTAGTAAATTGCTTCCAATCCAAAATGACTAGAATGAGTCTTGAGAAATATGGAATCTTCATTGGAATCAAAAGGAAAAGATTATTCTCTTAAACATTTAATTTTAATGAAATGTTTGTATTACATATAGATATATTAATGTATAATATATAGATATATTAATTATTAAATTAATATAGATATATTAATATATTAAATTAATATATAATTTAAATATAATATATACTTAGCATACTCATAGAACTTAATCTTGACCATATTTTCAGTAATGGAGGCCCCACTGCTTCACAATGTATTATTCTCCCTCTATTGATTTCCAATTTAGAAAAAAAACCAGGCAGGAATCTAGGTGAGTTGCAGTAGGAGAGAGACCCCTTCCATTGCTTCTTCACCACCAAGGGGATCCAGGTAAGCCATGCTACAGAACGGTGGCCCCTCCCCTAACTATGGCCATGACTGAGGTGAACTTCTTGGGAAGACCCAGAGGCCAGAAGGAACATCAGTGACACAGCAGGGTTCCAACAAGAGCACAGGATGGACAGGTGATACTAGTGGTATGAAAAGTCTGAAATAACAATAGCACTATGAGCATACAAGTGACTGAAGCCTCCATGAAACTAGCAACAGCTTGGAAAAAATCCAGGACTCAGTAACTGGCTCCTTTATCTCAATTTTTTTTCTTTTTCTTTTCTTTTCTTTTCTTTTTTCTTTTCTTTTCTTTTCTTTTTCTTCTTCATCTTCCTTTATTTCCTTTGTTTTTTTCTTTGCTCTTCTTTTCCCCCCTCTCTTTTCTGGGGAGAATTGCAACCACAGAAAAGTAATCTCCTTCCACAAACCCAAAGACCAAATTCAGATTATCCTTCAAACATTCATTCATTCTTTCTTTTCTATTCCTGTCTCTAGTTTTCCAAACCTTGCGTGATCCCCCTTTGTCTGCTAGCCTTGCTTCTACTTCCTTTCAGTTGTCTTTGTTTATACCCTATCCTCCCTAAATTTCCTTGCAATAGGGTAAAAACACTCTACCAAGGGGAAATACTTCACATACAAACTCTTAATTTATGATCAATTCTGTTAGGTAACTAGATTTTGCTCTATGGTCTAAAGTACAACACCAATTGTTAATACAGATTGCAAATTATACTTGTCACTATAGTTATTGCTAATTTTACTTCTTTAGCTAGGATATTAGATCTGTTGTAATCAGTTGTACTTCTTTTTGTAATAATACTGGGATATTGTGGGGTAACAACCTCACCAAAGCCCTACACCAAAGGACTAGGGACTCAGCCAAACAGATACCAACATCCCACTCTTAATTAATGGGGAAGATAGGATCTTGTAACAGACACAATCCAAGAGTGTCCTACACACAGAAGACATCCCTGAAGAATGGACTTTTCCTTAAGAGGCCTTGATATTAGTGACATAACTACTAGTACAATATCTTACAAGGGTCATCACAGAAAACAAAATAAAAAATTTTTGTAATACAAAATGATAAGATAAAAAAGCAAAAGGTAATCTCAGCCCTCCAACCCACCCAGAACAAGGCCATGAGACATAAACATAGAAGAAATTGAAATATGGACACCTGAAATTTCTGAAATGATAGAAACTGAAGTAAAGAAACATATCCATGAGGATGCAGAACAAATCAGATCAAAAATAATCTCTCAAGTAGAAACTGAAATGAAAAGTAATTGCTCAGAAACCCTAGAGCATCAACAGGTAAAAAAAAATACGCAATAGGAAGACAAAGGAAATAGTGAATAATCAGTATAGAAAAGAAATATACTGCCTGACATGGATTCAAACAGCTAGTCAGGAAATTAAAAATTCCACAGAAAGCTGGCTAAACTGCTTGAACAAAACTGACGACATATATTCACACCTTGAAGACAGGATTGCAGCTAGTGATCATGGAAGGAAAAGCCTCTTGAAAATGGCAAAAGAGTAAGAAATAACAATTCAACAGCTGCAAGAACACACAAAGAAAAATAATATAAGAATAACTGGTGTCAATGAAAAATCAGGAATCAACACAAATGACATAAAAAATTTTCAGAAGAAATAGCAGAATGTTTCTCAAGCACAGGAAAAGAATCTGACCTATGGATAAGTGAGGAATATAGAATTCCAATTAGCCATAACCAAAACAAATCTACACCTTAACAGATAATAATCAAGATCACAGAAATTCAGCACAAAAACACAGTGTTAAAAATAAGAAAAGAAACAGACCACCTATAAAGGAAAGTCTATCAGAATTACGGCAGACTTCTCAGCACAAACACTAAAGTCAAGAGGATCTTGGAAGGAAATATTTCAAGTCCTGAAAGAAAACAACTTTCAAACAGATTGATGCATGCTACAAAACTGTCTTTAAAAATTAATGAAGAGGCACAATGGAAAGGGGTCCCAACTTGGCCACACTCAGCAAATGTCAAGCAGTGAGCAGGACCCAGATTCCAGCCTCAGGCCATGACCACACACTCTGGTGGAATCCCAGTGCACAGAAAAAACTTGGAACTTAGCTTCAAGGTGGTGAACCTTGGACTACAGCAGATTAACTGTGTCAGTGTGGTGAGTATGCCCCTAAAACAGAGGTGTACAGTGGGTAAATAGGGCCAGTAGTAAAGCCCTCTCCAACTAACACTAAGACTTTAGTGTGTCTGAAAAGAGTGTGGGTGACCCTCTCTTACACACAGAAAACATGAGGCAGAGTAAAAATGGTAAAATGAAAAAGCAAAATGCAGTCTCAAACAACCAGTCCACCAGGAGCAAGTGCAGGAGATATTGAAATAGAGGACCCCAAAAGTAACACACCAGGAATTTCTGAAAAGATAGAGAGCAAAATAAAAAAAAAAAAACCAGCTCCATGAGGCTATAGAGGAAATCAAATTAGAAGTACTTTCCCACATAAAGACAGAAATAACAACCTTAGTAAAGGAGTTGCTGAGTGCAGATAAAGAAGAAATAGACAAAAAAGTACAGGAGCATAGGAAACTGGTTGAAATTGAATGAACAATATAGAAAACATGCAGAATTCATAAAACAAACTCAAAGAGACATCCAAGAAACAAAAAATTCTATTCAAAGGTTGCAAAACTGCTAAATGAAGCTGAGGATAAAATTTCAGATCTTGAGGACAGAATCACAATTAGTGATCATGAAAGGATAGAACTTTTAAAAATAGTAAAGCAGCATGAAGTGACAGTCCAGCAGCTTCAAGATGATGCCAAGAGAAGAAATATAAGAATAATAGGCATCAGTGAAGATGCAGGAATCAATGCAAATGACGTAGCCAAAATATTCATAGAAGTAACAGAAGAAAATTTCCCAAACATGGATAAAAAATCTGATATGCAGATAAGTGAGGCATATAGAATGCCAAACAGTCAAAATCAACATAAATCCACACCAGACACATAATAATTAAGATCTCAGACATGCAGCATAAAAACAGAATACTAAAAGCTGTTAGAGAAAAGACACAACTCACCTACCAAGGAAAACCCATTAGAATCCCAGCAGACTTTTCAGCACAAACCCTCAAGTCAAGAGGAGCTTAGAGTGAGGTATTTCAAGCTCTGAAAGAAAACAACTTTCAACACAGACTGATGTACCCAGAAAAACTTTCATTCAAATTTAATAGAGAAACAAGATACTTCCATGACAAAGAACAACTGAAGAAATTTACATCTACCAAACCAACCCTAGAAAGAGTACTGAAAGACATACTACACAGAGAAAAAAATGACCACAATCCCCAAAAAACAAGAGAAAGAAATCACCAGTAGGACAAGCAATTAAATAAGGGGAAAAGCAGAAAGCAAACAACTGGAGTATAATATGGCAAAGTCAAGCCAGTACATATCAGTGATATCCATAAATGTAATTGGCCGCAATTCACTTATAAAAAGAAACAGACTGACAGAATGGATCATATATGCTGTATACAAGAAAACATTTGATCCAAAAGAAAACTCATAGATTAAAAGTCAAAGGATGGAAAACAGTATTCCATGCAACAGGAACCCAGAAAAAAAGCAGGGGTAATTATTCTAATTGCAGACAATGTGAACTTCAAACCTAAAATGATTAGAAGAGACAAAGAAGGACACTACATACTTGTTAGTGGAAAAATTCAAGAGGAAGAGCTAACAATTATAAATATATATGCACCAAATACAGGAGCACCCAACTATATAAGACAGATAATAATGGACATGAAAAACCAAATACACAAGAACACAATTATAACAGGGGATCTTAACAGCCCATTGTCACAAAGAGATAGATCAACTAGACAGAAAGTCAGCAAGAAATAACAGAACTGAATCATACATGTGAGCAATTGGACTTAGTAGATGTTTACAGAGTGTTCCACACAAACATATCAGAATACACATTCTTCTCAGCAGTGCATGGGACATTCTCCAAAATAGACCATATATTACCCCATAAAACATCCTTAAGTAAATGCAAAGGTATTGAAATCATCCCATGCATAATATCTGATCACAGCACACTGAAATTGGAAATTAATGGCAAAATAAATTGCAAAACCTGCACAAATACATGGAAATTAAATAACAACCTTTTGAACAACCAGTGGGCTACAGATGAAATTAAAGAAGAAATAAAGCAATACCTACAATTCAATGACAACACAGAAACAATATACTGTAATATGTGGGATGCAATGAAAGTGGTCTTAAGAGGGAAATATATAGCAATAAATTGTCATAATAAGAAAACAGAATGAGCACAAATAAGCAACCAAATGCACCCAGCTCAAGCTTCTAGAAAAAGAAGAGCAAGCTAAACCCAAAGCTCATAGAAGACAGGAAATTGTAAAGATTAGAGTAGAAGTCAATGCAATAGAAACTTAAAAACAAACAAAAAGAATTAATGAATCAAAAAGCTGGTTTTTTGAGAGAATAACAACACTGACAAACCCCTAGCTAAACTTATCAAGAGAAAGAAAGAAAAAACCCAAATTCACACAATAAGAACTGAAAAGGGGGAAATTACTACAGATCCCATGGAAATTCAAAAGATCATGAATACCTACTTTGAAAATCTCTACTCAAATAGAATGGAAAACACAGAGAAAATGGAGAGATTTCTAGAAACATATGAACTACCAAATCTCAAACAAAAAGATATAGCAATTTTGAATAACCCAATATCAGCTACTGAAATTGAAAATGCAACTAAAAAGTTACCAACAGAAAAAAGCTCAGGTCCTGAAGAAATCATGGCTGAGTTCTACAAGAAATTTAGAGAACATTTGATGTCAATACTACTTAAACTCTTCAATGAAATTGAGAAGAAAGGAATCCTCCCTAAATCATTCCTGGAGGAAGTATTACTCTGATTTAAAAAAAAAAAAAAAAACAGAAAGATCCAACCAAAAAGGAGAACTATAGGCCAATCTCACTAATGAACATTGATGCAAAGTTTCTCAATAAAATACTGGCAAACAGAATACAGCAAATCATCAAGAAGATTATACATCATGACCAAATGGGTTTCATTTGAGGAATGCAAGGATGGTTTAACATTCTCAAATCAATAAACATAATATACCACATCAGCAGAGCCAAAAACAAAAACCACATGGTCATCTCAATAGATGCAGAAAAAGCTTTTGACAAAGTCCAACACATGTTCATGATAAAAACCCTTGAGAAACTCAGAATATATGGTGTCTACCTCCACCTTATAAAGGCCATCTATGATAAACCAACAGCTGACATTATACTAAATGAACAAAAACTGAAAGATTTCACTTTAAAATCAGGAACAAGTCAAGGATGTCCATTATCACCACTCCTTTTTAATATAGTTCTGGAACACTAGCTAGAGCAATCAGACAACAGAGAGAAATAAAAGAAATAAAGATAGGAAAGGAAGAAGTTAAATTATCACTATTTGCAGATGACATGATACTCTATATAAAGAGACCCAAAAAACTCCATTAAAAGACTACCACAGGTAATAAATGAGTTCAGCAGTGTAGCTGGATACAAAGTCAATGATCAAAAATCAATAGCATTCCTGTACACAAACAAAAAACTGAGAGAGGAATTATGGAAATATCACCCTTTACAATAACATCTAAAAAATGAAATACTTAGGAATCAACCTAACTGAAAATGTAAAAGACCTATATGCAGAAAATTATACTATGCTGAAAAAGGGGATTGAAGAGGATATTAGAAAATGGAAGGACATTCCTTGCTCTTGGCTAGGAAGAACCAACATTGTGAAAATGGCCATACTCCCCAAACTGTTATACAGATTTAATGCAATCCTAATCAAAATACCATTAACATAACTCTCAGATCTAGAGAAAACATTCCTAAAATTCATTTGGAAAAAACCCAAAAACCTAGAATAGCAAAGGCAATTCTGGGCAACAAAGGCAAGGTAGAAGGCATCTCAATTCCTGACTTGAACCTATACTACAAAGCCATAGTGATAAAATCAGCATGGTACTGGCAAAGAAATAGACCTGAGGATCAATGGAACAGATTAGAAGATGTAGACACAACTACAAAGACACTCAGCCACCTGATATTTGACAAAGGGGCTAAATATGCCTGCTGGAAGAAGGACAGCCTCTTTAATAAATGGTGTTGGAAAAATTGGCTCCCCACATGCCAAAAACTGAAACTAGATCCATGCCTATCACCTTGCACAAAATTAAAGTCTATATGAATCAAAGACCTAAATATTAAAACATAAACACAATCTACTGGAAGATAAGGTAAGTAAAAGTCTTCGAGACATAGGGGTAGGCAGAGAATTCATGAACAAAATGCAAACTTCAAACAATCAACAATTGGGATTTCATATTATTGAAAAGTTTCTGCACTTCAAAGGAAATCACCAATAGAATGAAAAGAAAACCCACAGAGTGGGAAAGAATTTTAGCCAGCAACCCCTCAGACAAAGGACTTATATCCAGAACACATGAAGAATTGAAACACATCAAGCTCCCCAAATTCAAAGACCCTCTCCGAAAATGGGCATCTGAGATGAACACACAGTTCTCAGAGAAAGGTGTACAAATGGCAAATAAATACATGAAGAAATGTTCACCCTCACTGGTCATTTGAGAAATGCAAATTAAAACAACATTGAGATTTCACCTCACTCCAGAAAGAATAGCTGCCATCAAGAAATTAACTGATAACAAATGTTGGCGAGGCTGCAGGGAAAAAGGAACACTGCTCCACTGTTGGTGGGAATGTATACTGGTGAAACCATTATGGAAATCTATATGGAGAATTCTCAGAAGCCTAGGATTGGAAGCCCCATTCAATCCAGTATTCCCTTCCTGGGTATTTTCCTTGAAGAACTGAAAAGTTCATATCACAATGATATATGTGCACCCATGTTCATAGCAGCACAATTTGTAATAGCTAAATCTTGGAAACAACCAAGATGCCCATCAACTGCAGAGTGGACAAAAAAGATGTGGCATTTTTATACAATGGAATATTACTCGGGTATAAAAAATGATGATCTTGAGGCCTTCATAGGTAAATGGAGACAACTTGAGACTATCCTCATTAGTGAAATAAATAGTATCATATTTATAAATATCACATTGTGTCTCTAGTATAAAAAGTAATAAGAACTATAAGAGTAATAAAATCCAAAATGTGTAATTGCTATTATAAAAAAGAGAGGAAAAGAAAGTGCTCTAAGGGATATAACTGCATGTATGTTTGACTGCGTAAAATAGATGACCATACTGCTGAATCTTTGTTGGATCTTTGAGCAAAATTGTTTGCAGTCTCACTGTTTGAACATCTACTATGTATCCTTTAATTTTGTAATTTGAACAACTACATCCAAGATGACAATATGTAATTTATCAACTAGTGATTTCTTAGTGTTTTTTTTCTCTGTTTTTCTTTTTTCTTTTAGAATTATGTATTGTTGCTACTCTTTGTTTTGCTTTGTTTTCCTCTTTAAATTTTTAAAAAATGCATAATTGCTATTGTAAAAAAGAGAGTAAATAGGAAGTGCTAGAAAAGATATAACTGCATGAACATTTAAGTGTGTAGGATTGATAACCATATTTCTAAGTTCTTGTTGGATTGTTGAACCAATCTGTTTGCATTCTCACTGCTTGAATGTCTACTTTGTATTCTTTAACTTTGTAACTTGAACAAGTATTTCTAAAAAGACAATATGTAATTTATCAACCAGTGATCTCTTACTGTGTATCTTTTTTAAAAAATTCTATAATATTTCTACCTTTTTTCTATTTTTGTCTTTAAAAAAATTAATGAAGAAAAATTACATTTCCATTCCAAAGGAAAAAATGAAGAAATTCATGACTACCAAAACAGTACTACAAAAGATACTGATTGATATTCTAGGCAGAGGCAAAAATGACCACAATTCCAAGAACAACAACAGAAAGGAACCATCAAAAAGAACATGAAATTAAACAGAGGTAAAAGTAGGAAAACAACAGCAGGAAAATAACATGACAAAGACAAATTAGCATATATCAGTTATTACAATGAATTGTAAATGGTCTCAATTCATCAATCAACAGAAACAGAATGTATCACAAAGCAAGACCCAACAATATGCCACATACAAAAAACACATTTTACTAAAAAAGAAATTCATGACTAGAAGTCAAAGGATGAAAAACAATACTTCATGAAACAAGAAGCCAGAAAAAATAAGGGGTATTTATTCTGTCTTCAAGCAATGTGAACTTGAAACCATAAATAATCAAAGAGATAGAGAAGGTTACTACATACTTGTTAAGGGAAAAACTCAAGAGGGTAAGATAACAATTATAAATATACATGCACCAAATATGGGAGCATATAACTAAATATGACAAATATTAACAGACATGAAAAATCAAATAAACAATAATACAATTATAATGGGGGAACTTCATACCTAATAGTCACAAACCAGACAAAAAATTGTCAAGGAAATAAAAGAACTGAATTAAACCTATAAACCAATGGTTTTAGTAGACATTTGCAGAACGTTTCACCCAATCACATCAGAATACACATTCTCAGCTGTACATGGGATGTTCTCTAAAATAGACCATATAGTAACCATAGAAAATACTTAAGTAAATGCAAAGGAATTGAAGTTATCACATGCATATTATCTGATCATACTGCAATAAAATTAGAAATTTATGACAAAAGAAACCATAAAAACTTCTTAAACAACTGGAAATTAAGTAACACTCTCCTAAACAAGCAAAAAATCACAGAAGAAATTTAAAAAGAAATTAGACAATATCTACAATGTAATGCAAATGCAAATACAACTTACTAGAACCTATGGAATACAAGGAAAGCAGTCCTCAGAGGGAAATTTGTAGTAGTGAATTCTCATATCATGAAATTGGAAAGACCACAAATGAACAACCTAATGCTGCACCTCAGACTTACATAAAAAGAATAGGAAATCAAGTCAAAATGCCAAAGATGAAAGAAAATTATAAAGATCAAAACAGAAATTAACACAATTGAAAACAAGAAAACAATACAAAGAATTAAAAAATCAAAGAATTGATTCTTTGAAAGAATAAAATTAAAACCCCCTAGCCACCCTTATCAAAACAAGGAAAGAAAAGACTCAAATTAATGCAATAAGGAAAGAAAGGGGTGACATCACTACAGACCCAATGAGAATTCAGCAAATAATATTTCCTTTGAAAAGTTTTCATTGTATATGATAGAAAATAAAAAATAAATTGACAGATTCCTAAAAACATATGAATTAACAAAACTGAATCAAGAAGATACAAAAATTTTTAAAAATTCAGTATCAGTTAATGAAATTGAAAACATAGTTAAAAATTTACCAACAAAAAAAAGCCTAAGTGGAATCATGGCTGGGTTCCACAAGAAATTTAGACAAAATTTAATGCCAATACTCCTCAGACTCTTTGATACAATAGAAAGGGAAGCAATTCACCCTAACTCATTCCTAGAGGTAAGTATTATTCTGATACCAAAACCAAAGAAAGACTCAACAAAAAAGGAAATATATAGGTCAATTTCCCCAGTAAACATCAATGCAAAAATTCTCAAAAAAATATCAGCAAATTGAATGCAGCAAATCATCAAGATTATATACTATGACAAGTGGGATACATCCCAGGAATGAAGGAATGTTTCAACATATACAAATCAATAAACTTAATGCACCACATCAACAGAGCCCGTGACAAAAATCACATGCTCATCTCAACAGATTCAGAAAAAGTTTTTGATAAAATCCAACATTCACTCATGATAAAAGATAGTCTCTATCTCAATCAGATGAAACCCATCTATGACAAGCCAACAGCCAACATCATACTAAATGGACAAAAAGCTAAAAGTTCTCACTCTAAAATCAGGAAGAAAATGAGGATGTTCAGGCCAGGGATTTGTCTCAGTGGTGTAACCACATGGCATAAGCACCTGCCTGGGAAGCACAAGGTCATGAGAACAATACCTGGCACAACCAAATGAGAAAAAAAAGAGTGCAAAACAAGGATGTTCACAATCACCACTCCTATTCAGTATAATTCTGGAAACATTAGCCTTGAGACATAAGGGTAGGCAGAGAGTTCATAAAAAATACCCAATCTTCATGGAAAATACTTCAAAGAATCAACAACTGGTATCTCATTAAAAAAATGTTGCCCACCAATAGGAATCACCAACTGAGTGAAAAGAAAACCCACACTGTGGAAAAAAAAGTTTAGCCAACTGTCCCTCAGTCAAAGAACTTCTATCTAGAACTTCTATCAAGAAATCAGGCCCTTCAGATTCAAAGACCCAATCCAATAATGGGCATCTGAGATAAAGCCACGATTCTCAGATGAAGAAATACAAATGGCAAATAAATATATGAAAAAATGTTCAGCATCATTGGTCATTTTAGAAATGCAAATTAAAACAACACTGAGAGATCATGTCACTCCAGAAAGAAAGGCTATCTTCAAGAAATAAACCAGTAACAAATGCAGTTGGGGCTGTGAGAAATCAGAAGCCACCTTCCCTGTTGCTGGGAGTGTGGACTGGTGCAACCACTGTGGAAATCAGTGTAGAGATTCCTTAGAAAACTAGTGTTAGAGGTTTCATTTGACCCAGCAATTACCCTTCTGGGTATTTTCCCAGAAGAATTAAAAATATCATGCCACAGCAATATATGTACACCCATGTTTATAGCAGCACAATTTGTAATGCCTAAAGACTGTAAACAACCTAAATGCCCATCAATCAAAGAATGGATAATAAGTTGTGGTATTTTTATATAATTGAGTACTAATCAGCTATAAAGGAGGAATAACTCAAGGATTTTGTAGATAAATGGGTGCAACTAGAGACCATATACGTAAGTTTAAAAATCAAACTTGCATGTATAAACATTGTATTATCTCCCTAGTGTAAGAAACTGAAAAGTAAATTAGATCCATAATCTACAGTAGATATTGTGAAAGAGAAAGAAACTGCTCAAAAGGAAAAACAACTGGGTTGGGCAGAAGGAGAAAAGAAGGAAGGGAAAAAAGGATATATACTTTAGTATATACTGTATAGCTAAAATAGTTGTAATACTGACTTCTTTTAATTTGTTGAAAAAGGTGTTTGCTTATATTGTTTGATCAGTTATGCATGCCTATATCTTGTAATCAGAGAAAGTACTTTGAATATAAAAATATGCAATATATTAGTCATTGTTAATTTCCTATAATCTTGTTTTGAAATTCTGTATCATAAAAAAACATTAACTTTATTTACCATGAAATAACTTGTTCTGATTAGTCATTTGTTTTCTAATTTGCTAGCTGTTCCCATCTTTCAAAAATTCTCAAATTCTGGTTGCTAACCTTGCCTACACACCTTGCAGGCCTAAAATCAATACCCTCTAATATTTGGTAAAAATAATTATGCAGTTGAAATGCTAACTTAATTCTGCATGTCTCTTAGAGACATCAAATTTCAAAGTTCAGTTTAATAATACAAATATTTCATATCTTTGGAATATAAAATTTAAAACTTTTAAATATCTATTACTTTGGAATTCCTTGTATCTGACATTTTTTTTCTTATAATCATAGTATAGCAACTCAGTGAATTTTATGAGTTCTTCTAGCATGTTATTACCATTAAAGAGTATCTTGGACTTATAACAACTTATAACAGAAATTCAGATCATCTTGTCTCATAGACTATTTGCTAACTTAGTAACAGCTAAATACAGTTAAGTCCAGCAGTTCATGGCAGATTTAATACTTACATGTGTAACTGACCACGTTATGAGACAGTGAAAGAAAAACAAATGTTCTCTCAGTACATGTACAGAACACACTTGGAAAATCGAAAAGCATTATTGAAAAACAAAACAAAACAAAGTTATGCAATAAAAGTATTTATTTGATAAAAAGACATATAAAAAACAAAAAAAACCCTCGTAGATAACATCATTCTTAACAATGAAAGCTTGAATATTTTCCATTTACATTTGGGAACATAAAACTCATGACTTTTATTATTGGAGAAAGAATGAGAGAAAATAGGGAGAAAGATCTTTTGCAAAAGGGAAAGGGACCAAAAGACAGAGGAAAGGAGAGGGACGGGAGGACAATTGAATACAAAAAATAAGATGTGTTCTACATATGTACCTACCCCCCTCAATTAGTGTAAGCATAAGGTACTTCAAACTAATAAAAATAAAATTTAAAAAAATGAGAACATAAGAAGGATGTCTGCTTTTCCCATTTCCATTCGGCATTATGATAAAACATGATAAAATAGCCAGTAGAATAAGGGAAAATGGTATGTAAAAGAGAAAGAAGAAAATGAAAAAGAAAAGAAATCAGATTGGAAAAAATAAAAGAATAAAAATTGTCTTCATTTTGCAATCTCATAATCATCTGTGTAGAAAAATTTATAAAAACACTATGAACACTACCAAATGAATTAGGCAAAGTTTCAGGGTACAAGATAAATGAAAAAGCATCAATTGCATTTTATTAGTGACAAACAAGTGGACATTTAAATAAAAATTGCCATTTAAAATTAACAAAATGTGAAATACTTGGAACTGTACATGTCAAAATTTTAAAATATTTTTATACTTTTATATGAAAAACTATAAAATTAGAGAAATTAAGGAAGATTGAAATAAATGGAGAGACTTACCATGTCTATGGTATCAGAAGAAACATTCATGCCATTAAGTCTGTTTACCATATTGACCAACAATACAAAAGTGAAAGATAAATATTAACATATATGCAGGTGCACCCAACTTTATACAACAAGTACAACTAGACCAAGTTCAAGTAAAACTATATATAAATATAAACACAATTAGAGAAGTTAGCTCAACACTCCAGTAACTCAGATAGATCAACTACACAAAAAAATCAACAAAGAAATGTCAGAGTTGAACAAAACTTTGGAACAAATATACTTAATAGATATGTACAGTGTCCCACTCAACAGCAACACAATACGCAATTCTTTGTAGCAGCTCATGGAACTTCCTCTGAAGTAGACAACATATTAGCCAATAAAGCAAACTTAAGTAAATGTAAAAGAATTGAAATTATACAATTCATACTAGCAGATCATGGAGCAAAGAAAGTAGGATTAAGTGACCAAAAAAAAAAACCAAAAAAGCCCCACAAGATTTATGCAAATGCACGGAAACTAAACAGTACACTCTGAGAGAAATACAAAATTACAGAAGAAATAAAGATATAAATAAGTTTCTAGAACTAAGCGATAATGCCAGTACAACATACTAGAATTTATGAGCCATGATGAAAGGAGTCCTAAAAGGAAAATTTAAACAAAGCAAGCCCAAATAACATAAGGATGCATCTCACGGTCCTAGAAAAACAATGTCCTAGAAAAATCCAATTAGTACCAAGTAGGAAATTTTAAGTATCAGAAGTCAGTGAAATTGTAACAAACAAACACTCCAAAGAATTAATGAAGGATCAGTGCTTTGAAAGATTAAACCAATAACCAATCCAACCAAAAGAGGAAAGACTCAAACCAATTTAATTAGAAATGAAAAAGGTGAAATCACAATTGACACTTCTGAAATACAAAAGATTATTAACAGCTGCTTAGCAAACCTGTACCTCACAAATTGGAGAATTCAGAAAAAGATGGAGATTTTTAGATAATTATGAATTAACAAATCTCAACCAAGAAGATTTAGAAACTCTGAAAATCCAGTAATGAGCAATAGAACTGATGTAATGATAAATAACCAACAAACAGAGAAAACCTCAGGTCCAAACAGATTCACTGTTGAATTCAACAAAATCTCCTGGGATGTTCAAACACTAATATTTCTCAAGATTTTAATGAAATTGAAAGGGAAAGTGTACTCCCAAACTCATTCCTGAAAGCTACCATTATGCTGATTCTAAAACCAGAAAAGGACTAAAAAAAAAAAAAGGAGGAAAAAAAAGTGTAGAACAACTTCTTTAATGAATATAAATGCAAAAATCTTTAACAAGATACTAGTAAAGAGAATGCACCAAAACATCAAAAAGATCACACCTTGTGACCAGATAGACTTCATCTCGGGGATGAAAACGATGGTTCGACATAAATGCAGATTAATAAATTCAATAAAAGATATAAACAGAAGAACCACATAACCATCTCCTTAGATGCAGAAAACACGTTTGATGAAATCTACCACTTTTTAATAATAAAAACATTGAAGAAAATAGAGAAGGACCTTGTCCCTGTTTTATAAAAGCCATTCATGATAAACTTACTGTCAACATCACATTAAATGAGGAAAAATTGCAGACTTTCCTCTTGGAAATCAAAAACAAAACAAAGATGTCCATTACTACCACTCCTATTTGACATAGTTCTAGAAACACTGGCAAGAGAAATTAGGCAAAATTTTTAAAAATCCTTAATAAAAGGGGTTTGTACAGGAACGAAAGAAAGCTATCACTATTTGCAAATGACATGACACTCTATATAGAGGATGCAAAAATCCACCAAAAATGTCTTGGAATTAATAACCAAATTCAGTAATATAGCAGAACACAAAATCAACAGAAACATACACTGGAGGAAAGGCAGGCTCTTTAACAAATGGTGTTGGGAAAATGCGCTATGCACCAGCATAAGTTTGAATTTAGACTCATAGCTCTCATCACGTACTAAACTAAAATCAAAATGGATCAAAGAGCTAAGTGTTAAAACAGAAACAACCTGCTGGAAGGCAAAAATAAGTAAAACTCTTGAAGTCATAAGCATAGGGAGAACTTTCTAAACAGAACCCCAGTCACCCTGGAAATAGTACTGGAAATCAATAGGATCTGATCCTATTGAGGTTGAGGATCTGATCAAATTAAAATGTTGCTCCACAAGGGGGAAATAACCAATGGTGTGAAAAGGAAAACTACAGAACTGGAAAGATATTTTGCCAGCTATTCCTCAGAAAAAAGACTAATATCCAGAATATATAAAAAACTCAAAAAATAGACCTCTCGAAATAAAAAGACCCAATTAAAAAAATGGGCAAGTGAAATGAACACACACTGCATGGCAGAGGTACATTTAACCAATAAATACTTGAAGAGATGCTGAACATCTCTGATCATTAGAGAAATGCAAATTAAAACAATACTAAGATTCCATCTTACTCAAGAAAGAATGGATATTATCAAGAAATCAAATAATAACAAGTGTAGGTGAGGCTTCAGGGAAAAAGAATCTTTCTACATTGTTAATGGGAATGTACATTAGTTGAACCACTGCAGAAATCAGTATGGAGATTCCTCAAAAAAATAAAACTAGAAATTCTATTTGATACAACTATTCCCCTTCTAGGTATCTTCATAAAAATACTGAAGACATCACAGTACAATAATGCATGCATACCCATGTTTGCAGAATCATAATTCATACTAGCTAATTCTAAGGAGTGACCTATCTGTCCATAAATAGATGACTAAAGAGTATGTGCTATTTACATACAGTGGAGTACTGTTATGCTATACAGATAGATTATCTTGAGCCATTTGGAGAAAAATTCATGCACCTTGAAACCATTATGTCAAGTGAAATAAATCAGATATACAATATGGAACACCATATACTTTCTCTTACATGTATAAATAAAGAGCAAAACAAGATACAAAACAGGAAGTAGGGAGACTGATCTTTCTAAAGGGTGTGAAGGTCAAGAAGTAGAGGGGGAGGGGAAGGAAGAGAAAAAATTTAAAAAGTAGTAAAATTGTGTTTTATACACACACCAACTACACATAAGGAATGTAAATATTGTGTACTGCAAATGTACAAAAAAAAAAAAAGAGAGAATCCAAAGATAGATCGATACGGGAAGGACGGCAGGGAAAGAGGATGAAAACAAGAATTAAGATGTATTATGTACATGTCTCAACTCCCCACAAGAAATGTAAACATTAATTATCACAACTATATACAAATAAAGAAAATGTCTCAAAAATAGTAAGCATCACTTCTTTATAAAAAATTGAGTAGCTGATTCCAAAAGGCATATGAAAATGTAAATAGTGTAAGTAGAAAACTAGTAATAACAATAATAAATGATCTTGTAAAATGCAGATGAAAATATAGAGAACATAGACTGTTGTACTCAGGGCTTACAAGGGAAAAGATTTAGTATAACACACATTATTTATAGGATTATTTTTATAATACCCAGAGAGTCAAATGCAAAACAGTGCAGGAGATCTGTCCACACACTAGAGACCTAAAGAGCCCAGCTGAGGGCCTGGGTCCCATGGCAATGCCCTGGTGAGCCCAAATGAAGGCTTCAGAGCCCATAGCAATGTCCCTGTAGTCCAGCTGGAAGCCTAGAGCCCATGACAATGTCTCATGCATGTCTGTATTGTTGATATGCACTGCAAAGGCCTAAAGATCAGTGGTAGAAGCTAGAAAGTCTGCTCCAGTAGGATGGAGGATCTGTGCCAGCAGGCTGAGGTATCTGCACTGGAGCCAGGAAGTGTTGCTCCAATTAAGGACTACACCTCCCCCAAAGAAAACCACAGCCATCCTGAGTGACAGCAAGGACCTGAGCTTTTCTGATGATGAGAACAGCTGAATTCATATCAGGAAAGCTGGCATGACAAGCTTCTCCAGGAGGATCCACAGCTTACCAACTTCCCCTCTAGTTCTCCTTTTATGCTGTTGACAACTATCCTCAGGTGGGCCTTCCACACCCAGCACCACACTGATTCAGTTCAGCTGGGTGATACAAGGTGACCATTAGGTGCTCCGCTGCAAAGAATTTCTGCTTTTCAAAAAGTACCATCATTTTAATGAATGAGAATCAGTGTATTGAGAAAATACATAACCAAATCTTACATCTAAAATGGACTCATATCTAGAATGCAAATATCATTTCAAAAATACTAATGATAAAACAAATAGCTTAATGGGAAATAGAAAATTTGACAGACACTTAACCAGTAGAAACATATAGATATAAATAAAAATGTGCTGTCAGTGAGCATTAGGACATAAAACAATAAATAAATAAAATTAGGAAATAAAACAATATATCCCTACACATTCACTAAAATGTCAGGAATTAAAAAAGTATCATCATATTGAGTAGTAATGAAGATCTAGAACAACTAAAACTTGCTTATGATGCATTAAAAATGGTAGCCATTTAGGAAAATAATTTATAAATTCTTTGAGAAATTTAACAAATGCCTATCACATAATCAAGCCATTGCATTTCCAGAGATTTATGCACAAGGAGTGAAAACCTACTTTTATACTTGTGCATAAATATTTATAACAGCTGAATCCATCCAAGCTCTAAACTGGAAACTATCTACCAACAGGTGAATGGATACACAAATTGCAGCCTGGCTAAACATTGGTCTCATCAACAGAATGCATGAGCTATTAAAACTCAGAAATGATTCTCTAATGGTACTGAGAGAAATTACACAAACTAAATGAAGGTGTACACATTAAAAAAGTACTATTTATATGAAATTCTAGTAATGTCAATTCTGTGATAACAAAAACAAACCAGAGGTGGCCTGAGGAGAAGAAAGGGGTAATCATGTCACATGAAATGGATTACACAGTGGACAGAGAAAAAATTTTGGTTGTGTTGTTTTCCTAGTGTGTACATAAGTCAAAATATATCAAGATGTCAAGTCATATACTTTAGTGATGTGCAGTTTATTATTATTATTACATCAAGTTTATCTCCAAAATCTGTCCAAAGTGTTAGTACTTTTTTTTTTTTTTTTTGTACTGAGGATCGAACTTATGACCTTGCACTTACCAGGCAGGTACTTAAGCCACTGAGCTAAATCCCTGGCTGCGTTAATACTTTTAAGTACCACAAAGCAAATAATTTTCCATTGAATCAGATTAATTGTAAAGTCCCTGCCTTATACCAAGAATCAAGCTTCAGTTACCAATTGGAATTTATGGTACAAACACATAAATAAACCACTTTGCATAGTCTCAAGGTATGATAAACACAAAAGGACTGGATTTCATGATACTGAATTTCATATCTTTTTGGATCATAAATCCAAATGGGAGGTTAGCACATTGTGCATTGCAAACTTGCCACTGGGTGACAGAATCAATAGCAAAGATGCATTTCCCACCACAATGCTCCTTTACACTTTCCTGATTTAAGACTCCCTACACATGCATTACATGTGTTCATCTAGAGTTACCTTTCTGGAAAATTCAAATCCTGTTCATTCAAGATTTCAAACACTACACCTGTACTTCATAACTTCTGCATCCACTTTATTCCACTTTTATTCCATTTTGTTTTCTGGGGAATAATTTATATCCTTTTCTCACTCTCCTTTTACTTTGAACTTTCATCTTCAGCTTTTCTTTAATACTTTTTTTTTTTTTGGTACCAGGGACAAACTCATGACCTCATGCTTACCAGGTAGGCACTTGACCTGCTGAGCTAAATTCCAGGCCCTGTCTTTCAGATTTTCTATGCATTATTTTCTAAGTTTTACTTTTATTAGTACATGATTGCAGTACATAATATTTACATTCCTTGTATGGATTATAACATATAAAAGACATTTTAATCCTTTTTTACATCCCCTCCCCTCCCCTCCTTCACTCTGTCTCTTGATCCCCTTCCCATTTCTCACATAAGAGAAAATATGCAATATTTAAATTTGTGTTTCTGATTTATTTCACTTAATATTATAGTCTCAGGGGACATCCCTTTTTCTACAAATGATTTGAGTGTATCCATCTTTATGGCAGAGTAGTACTACACTGTGTGTAAACAATACATATTCTTTATGTATTCATCAGTTAATAAATAATTTTCTCCTCTGCCTTTCTTCTCTCCTATATTAATAGCCCTTTTATGCTTCATTGTTATCAACCACTTTGGTTTCAACAACAGAAACTTACAGTTTTCTGTGTTATATTCAAGTACTTTTTGTTATTTTTGACCTTTCCTTCAAAATAATGTCAACAATGAAAATAAAATTACCCCAGTTTTTACACTCCGTTCTAGACATTATTAACTTTCTCTCTCTGTTACTCTTACTAATACAAAATAATAAACTTTAATATGTGTAAATCTTTATTTCATCTCTAGCTATTTCCTTGGGATAACATAAAGTGATGTAATGGTTGAGTGGTATATATTACACAATGTATAAATATAATCACTCCTTCCAAATTGCTATCCAGAAGTTTTCTGTCAAGTGACACTTCTTACCAGACTTTTATGAAGATTTTTGTTTCAGCTTAGCAACATAGCTCTAAATTGTCTTTGCTACTTTTGTAATTAAGTTTCTTAAGAGTAGAAACCTTTATATTCTTCAACATATCTTATTCATACTAAGTGCTTACTAAATATTATCTAAAATAATTATAACTTACTTGAATTGACATTAATAATACTGCTGAAAGTTAACTGCGATAGTATTGCTGTAAATTGATAAATTCACCAGATTTTTCTGTATATTCCAGCAAATGACCATCTTTATTACTTATTATGGAGGGAAATAATATTTTACACATGATTTGACCCTGTTTTCAATGGTGAAAGTGTAATTGCTATAAGTTTGTCATTAGAAAGATAAGGAATGATCAGATATTGTCCCATGGATGGGATAGTGGTCCTAATTTGATGGACTAGAAATAAAACTGCAATCACGTGATCGAGATTTCCAGAGTTGATATAGTTTTAGTCAAATGCCAAGATCTATGTGTTTTTCCTGTTTTGTTTTCCCCAAGTTTTATTTTCTATCTCATGCCTAACAATGCAAACCCCATATACAAACTATGCTTTACTAGTAATAGGATCTTATCATATAAGACAACCCACAAATGCATTTTATAACCCATTTACATCCATCTAAACAAAGTTCATCAAGTTTATAACTTGTTGAATCTGATTTTTACTGAATGATTTATCTGGAAATATTTGATTTTAAAATTGTATTTAATGCAACTTGAATTTTCTATGATCTTTTAATGATATTCACAACTTTCTTGTAATTCTTTCTGATTTAGGTTTCATAGCATATTATATTCTCTGGGGTTTTTTTTCAGTAGTTCTTATCATTTTTTTTACCTCTTATTTACAGAACTTCTTCACTTTATTTTAGTTTTATTGTATACTTTTAAAAATTACTCTCTACAGTTTTCAAAGTCCTTTTCTCTTTCAAACAGATATTCTCAGGCTTTCACCACTGTGGTTTTAGCTATTACCTGTAAACTCCTGACTTACACTGGTCTTCCAGTCCAGAATTTTCTAGTGAGTTGATTAGCAAAATCCTGGTTTTATTCCCAATTTCTTTATCTTAATTGGAAGCAAAATTATCCACCAAGTTATTCAAGTCAAGATTCTAAGTCATACTTTGTTCTTATCTATACCCCCCTCATCCAATTAATACATTAATTCATCCAATTCCAAATAAAAATAACTTTTTAAAGCTCTACTTTTTACCTTTCAGCTACTACCTTCAAAGAGCTTCTTATCACGCTTGACTAAAATGTTAGAATTGTTTTTTCTGAGCTGAATTCTGGGCATCAGTCCTCACCCTTAGCCATCTTTTAAACTGCACCCAGAGGAAGGTATTTTTTAAATCAGATGGTGTATTAGTGTATAATGTATCTTCTTCCTCTGAAAATAGCTATTAGGTTATCTCTTATGAGATAATGTCCAAACCACTTACTATGGTACACAAAGCTCTTCACCGTATCGCCTTCTGTCTTCTCCATTTTCACCTCTTAACTCACTCAGGTACACAAACACACACACACACACACACACACACACTTTATGAATCACACTCTATTGCATTATTTCTGTATTTCATCATCTCTCTGGATATTTCATGCTGACACCTTTATATAACTCATTCATATCTTTCTGCTTAAAATGACACTGTTATTCATATTTATCTATAAAGCTTTTTTAAAGTACTTTTCTCCAACCATCAGATAATCACCTGCTCCATAGTATGACAGCATCAGATACATGTTTTGTACATAACATACTGTTATTTATTTGTTATACAACTCTTATCTCTAAAATAAACTTCCTTGAGGATTAAGACTGCTTCTTTATTCATCCCAACTGCTCAAATCTTAGGATCTGCTTAAATATTTTCAACAAATAGATGAATGACTAAATGAAGTATACGTGAGGAGGACAGGAAGCTCTGTGTTATATTTAATTCTTTCAACTAACTTGCAAGGTGTTTCAAGAAGAGTAAGTTAGGAATGACTGACTTACTCAAGGTGAGCCTGACTCTGATCCACAGCTAGGTTCAAAGCCTTTCATCTGCTTCATAATGTTAGGCAGGTCTCTTCGTCTATATATTAAGGGATTGTTATACCTACCTGAATTCATAGGCTAATTTATAGGCCAAATTTCATTAAATGATATTCTAAAATGTTTTTGAAAGAATATTTACATCTATTCACCTTCCATACACTCTAGAAGTGGCTATTCCTAACTAATATTTCTCCATGCATTCACTCATGGGCACGAATTGCTTCCAGTTTCCCATGTTGCTGTCTCACTAAGTGCTGTCTCCATCTACCTGATGGGAACTGGTTATTGCTATGTGGTTAAAAATCAAAGCAAGTAAATTATCCTTGAGGAAAATGAAGCCAGTTTCCCACTTATCACTTCATATCTCATTTCAAAAGGAAGCTACAGGGGGCATTTTCCTCTAAATAGTTGAGCAACCATAAGACCATGTAAGGCCTTATCACAGAAGGCAACAGGGAGACATGAGCTGCACAACTAAATGTCTTTACTTCCTAAATCTGCTACAGAAATTTAGAAGTAACAGCATCTGGCTGTTAGTAAAATAATTTTAAACAGCATCTGGCACATAGAGAGCACTCTGTGTTTGTTTTGATAGACTAAAAAACTGAGATTGAAGGAGGTTAAATATCCTGGCTTGGAATCTCACCCCAAATAAATGTAAGAGCAAGCACATGCATGGTAATAAGCCTGAGTTGCCATGTTCAGCCTTCCAGCTGTGTACTTAGGGAAATCTGGAAAAAGAAAACCAATGCTATGTATTGCACTGCAAAGACTTTCATTTCAGTGAATGAACCCTCCGTGTTCTTTAAAGGACTTTTTAATGTGAATGAATTTCACCAAAGTCTCAAGGTTTCTATTCTTCCAACCATCAGAGAACTATTTGGAATATTTAGATCTTGATGAATGTAGCTTAGATTGTATCATGAAAAAGACTAGATGAAGGAGTATCTACGTATCTTAAGAGAAAGGAGGTCTCTATCATATTTATGTTCGGAGAACTTCTTCTGTACAATAGAACTGTTAACATATCTATCAGTTTTGACAAATTATAAGCCACTTTCAAACTCTTTGCCCAGTGTAGTAGGTAGGCAGATATATGTATATATGTGTATATATATATATATATATATATATATACATACATACATATTTTAACCTCTGAAACTCATGAATGTGACCTCAGTAGAAGTAGTCTTTGAATATATCACTAAATTAAGGATTCTGAGATGAGATCATCCTGGAATACCAAATGAGCCCTAAGTTCACTGTGTCCTAATTAGAACTAGAAGTGAAGAAGAAAGGGATGTGAGGGCAGAGGCAAGTTTGGAGTTGTGTAACTACTGCAGGGGAAGGAGGCATCTGAAACCTCTAGAAACAGAAGCGATAAAGAATTTTCTCCTAAAGCCTTCAGAAAGACCATGTCCTGTCAATACTTTGATTTTTTTTTTTACATTGAAGAGAATAAAACCAAATGAGACAAAACAAAATAGAGTCAGTCAAAACAAAAGGATGGACATAGTGACTTAAAATACAAGGTGATCAACAATAGTTAACATAATGCCTCTTGTTATCTTCAAAAGAATTGCCCATATGATCAGGCATAATAAAATTGAACTAAAAAAGTGCAAAACAAAATCAATAAAAACAAAACATTGGAGACATCATAGGATTTCAAAAGAAGATAATAGAAAATTACACTGGGTATCATAATGCATCTTATTGTCTTCAAAATAGTTGCCTGTACCTTCAGACTTGATACTATCAAACAAAACAGAATAGAATAAAATCAGTCAAAACAAAACAATGAAAGCAATACAGGGCTTCAAATCAAGCTAACAGGAAATCAAAAATGGTTACCATAGTATAGCCTGCTATCTGTGGAATAGCTGTCCATGCCATCAAATCTAATATAAGTAGACAAACTGAAACAGAATAAAACCAAACTAAACAGAGCAATGAAAACAATATGGGTTTCATATCATGATACAAGATTAACAGTGTCCACCACCTTCCCTTTTTAGACAGTTCCTCCCCTTTCACTTTCACAGGATGTATTGTACATTTTTGATCCCACTAGCTCCTTTAGTTTTTATATTAGGGAGACAATGTGCTATTCTTCCAAGTGATTCTGAACCTTTTTACCCTTAAGCATGATCTCAAGTTGTATCCATTTATCTACAAGAACCTCAAGGATTTCTTTCTTTGTAGCTGAGTAGTTTTCCATTATATAAAATTGTCATGGCTTTCTAACCAATTTGCAGCTGAAGGGTGAGATACCTCCTTTTTTTTGGTTCTGTGTCACATAGAGCACTGTTTTCTCTTCTTTGACTTTCCGTCTTTAAAACCCCTTTTGGGTTAATTGTATTTCTTATACAAAGCATATTGATGGACTATATTTTCTTATCCACTCTGCCTATGCTTCTTTTTATTAGTATTAGTAATAATAAAATATTATTATTATTATTATGCTTCTTTTTATTAGTATTGAGGCCATTCATGTTAGAGATAATAGCAATCTTCTCTGCCTCATCTCTTTCATGCTATTTTCTTTTTGTTGGTTGTTTACTTTTCCCCTTCATTCCAATGTCTGTCCCATTCAGTGAGCCCCCTCTGCCACTCTTCATGAAGCCATGGTCTTTTTTCTCCAGAATGTCTAGAAGAACATTCTCTAGAATGTCCTTCAGTATTTTTTGCAGGGTTGGTTTGATGGCCATGAACTCCCCCAGTTCCTCTTTATTGTGGAAGCATCTTGTTTCTCCATTAATTTTGAAAGATACCTTTGCAGGGTACATCAATGTGGGTTGGAGGTTATTTTCTTTCAGGACTTGGAATACTTTACTCCAAGCTTTTCTTGATTTGATGGTTTGTGCCGAGAAGTCTATCATGATTCTGATGGGCTCTCCTTTATAGGTGGTCTGCTGACAGGTTTTTTTTTTTTTTAGACAGGGTCTCTCTATGCAGTTCCCACCTGCCTTGAGCTCACTTCATAACCTTGCCTGGCCTTGAGCTTGCAATGATCCTCCTCCTCAGTGCTCCCAGTGCTGGTATTACAGGCATGAGCCACTACATCTGGCTCTCTAACAGCTTTTAATATCCTGTTCTTGTGTTGAATATCTGGGATCTTGATTATTACATGTCTGGGTGTAGATCTGTTTTGCTTATAGTTGGCTGGAGTTCTGTATGCCTCACTTACCTGAATATCATTTCCTTTTCCTATGCTTGCTAAGTTTTCTTTAATTATTTCTTTAAATAGCTTTAGTATTTCATTTGTGTTTACCCCTGCTTTTTCATTCACATTTTTTATTCTTAAGTTATCCTTTCTTTTTGTCATCTTGTAGCCTTTGTATTGTTACTTCCTGGTTCCTTGTTATTTTTCCTTTCCTTTCATGATCACTAGCTGCAAACCTGTCTTCAAGGTAGTCTTAAAGATAGTCTCTCTTTAGTTTCTTTCAAGCAGTTTTGCCAGCTTTCAATGAAGTTTTTAATTCCCTGGTAATCTCTTTGAATCTGTTTCATGTATTCTAAATTTTTTCTATATTTTTCACTGAAGGTTTCCCTCCTTTTTCTATGCTCCTCTATTCTTCCATCTGTGTCTTCTTTAGAGGTTCTTCGTAATTCTTTTACTGGATATCTTATTTCTTCTTGTACCTGGGATAGTATTTCTGTTCTAAATTCTTTAATAGCCTCATGAAGTTGTTTCTTTATTTTAGTTGGTGTTGCTTCAGAAACTGCAGGTGAGAGACTTCCCATCTCTTCTGTGTTTCCCTCTCCTGGACCAGCACTACTTGGCTTGGAGGCCAGAGACTGCCTTTTGCTTCTTCCTCTTGTCATGTTCCTGGTTTCTTCCAGACAAGCGGACAGTGGGGTCCCCAGAACTTCCTGTGTTGGCTACAATTGCTTTGAAGTGAGATTGTTTGCCTTTTTTAGCCCATGCTGGCTAGATATATCTGATGATGATCATTAGGTGCAGTGGCATAGGGCTGCCCGCTGCCCCTCCCAGCCTGCTGGTGGCTACTGGAGTGCAAGCAGAGGTGGGGCAGGCTGCCTCCTCCCTCTCAGGCTGGTTAACAGCAGGGAGCTGGTTGACAGCAGGGAGCCTTCTCTGTGAAAAGTACACACTAGGCTGGCGGGTTAAAGTACAACATAGGAGCAGGGCGGGGTGCAGGGCTGGTTTCAGATAGCCTTAGGGAAACCCCAGCAATGGTATTGGACTGTGTACAAGGGCAGGACTCAATCCAAGCAATTTCCACCCGTCTGCTCTGAGCTAGGTTGGCTGGGTGTAGTTTTGGCTCCCGGGCTTACCTGCCCAACTCCAAAATGGTGCCTGGCCAATCGCCCACTCCTGTGGGCAGACTGAGTCCCCCACACTCACTGCTTGCCAGGGCAATTCTCTGGTCCACTGGACCTCTCTGCTACCATGTCTCCCCAGAGAGGCCTTCGGGCTTGCCAGCTACCAGCTTCACTGTGACCGTGCATCTCCAGGTTCCAACAGCGCTTCTCACACAGTAGGTCTAGTTCTGGGTGAAGGCGGCACCAGTTACCGCCTTCTTCTGTTTGAGTTTTTCTTTCTTTTTTTTTTTTTTAATTCTCTCTATTGGCTTCAGTTCTCACTTTAGTTTCTTCTTTCCTTCTTGTCTTCCCCATGATGCTATATTCCAGCATCTGGACTGTTTCTCTTAGAGAGGCTGTTTATTCCGCTGTTCACTGTTCTGCCATCTTCCTTCCCAGACTCCCAATACTTTGATTTTGTTATTTAAAAATTGAACTAATTTCACTTGTTTTATATCAAGGACTGATTATGAGTGTATGCTGAAGGCTTTAATAAAAGAGACCCAAAAAAGTGGTATTGTTTTAGGGCTGCAGGAGGATTAAAACCCTCTAGAAAAATTCAAGATTCTCTGGGAGCATAGACAAAGAACTCCTCTGGGTGGCCAGTATTTGTCTGGTTTTAGGGGATAGTGAGGAAAACATGGGAACTGAGCAGGACCTGAGGAGTCAGTTCAAAGACTTGTCTAAATAGTAAATTATGCTAATTAGGAAAACTGCTCTATCTCAGGTTAACATTTATTACAGGGGTGGAGCTTGCAGCTACTGTCTTTATTTAGCTAATTCAGATTGCAGCCAGGTGTCCTCAGCTATGGCCTTATCTTGTCCTTGGAGGCATCACAGCATCATAGGCCACCACAGGTGTCAGATGGGACCAGTGGTTCATAGTTCACTTGCTATGAATCCACTGCCCATCTCCAGACACGGAGCTTAGGCCAGGGACAGACTACAAGTAACCATAGAAAGCCAATCGGCTCATTTTAAATTCTGCTCAGAGCCACTTCGTAGTGGTCTCCCTCAGTTTTAAGCTACCAAATCAGCCTTAGGGACCTGATATACCTAGGATAGAAATTTTACTGAAATCCCAAGTGAGAAGGTAAAGGCAAGGCACTAACTCTAACAACACTTTCCTTACCTGCCTCACTTTTAAAGAACAAGAAATAAGTAGGAGAAAATGAGGCAAATATAATATGAGGGAGGAAGGGAGAGTGGGAAAGAGAGAAAGAGAGAGACAGACAGACAGACAGAAAGAGAGAGAGAAAATATATATGTAAAGAGTTTCATATATCTATCTATCCTGCCAAAACTATATACATACTTCAGGAAAAAAAGAAAAACTTGTATAAATATTTTAATACTAAATTTATCCAGATATCATGAAATTACTACGTTACCTTTGGCCTCTGTAATTCCTAGAGGTGCTCACAGTGGTGGCTATGAGCTTCCAGACTTTTTATCAGTACGGTGAACTACTGCTCGAGAAGCCTTGTTCACTGAGATGCCGCATACGTGTTTTCAATTTGTCCTCTAAAGGCACTGAGTGTAGTGGCTTTCCTTCTATATAGGAAATGTTTTACAGTCTCCCATGTGACAGTAATACATCAGCTAAAAAAATATCACATCATTTTTCTTTTCCTGAGATGTGTATACATTTTTGGCTCTATCTATATAAGCATATATATAATGTATATGACTATATCAAGATAACATTATATATATATATTATATATGGTAAAGCATTATAGAGAATTTTGACATAATTGGTGAGTGAACCCTTTTCCTCAATTAGCACTTATTTTTATAAATAGAAATGGGCAAATATGGACACAAAGAGTTAGTTAAAGACAGAAAGAAACATAGTTTGATAAGCATGAATAGCAGAAGACTCTGCATCACAAACCAATCTCCCAGCAGAAAACTGCTACATGGTGAATTAGTGGTTTCATTGTTACTATCCTGGCTGTGCAAGATTGTCCTCACTGGTATTTAGGCCAGAGTAGAGAAATGACACTCACCAGTACCCAGGACTAGTAGTGCTTTGTGTATTGCATTCAAATTTGTATTCTAACTCTACCAAAATCAAGACAAATTCTATCCTTTTTATGATTCAAAAATAACAATCTATGTAGTCCAAATAAGATTTGACTGGTGAAAGAAATGAAATAAAAATGTAAACAAGGGTTACTGGATAGTTGCAGTGTCTTTTTTATTTTAAAGAGAAAATAACAGAAAAATCAAGAAGCAAACAGTTGAGAAAACAACACAAATAAAATGACAGCAGCAACAAAACACAATGGCAATGTAGGATTTCAAAAGAAGATGATCGGAATTTAATCATGGTTGTGATATCGCAAATTGTAATCCTCAAAGTAGTTGCTTAGGTTACCAGACACAGGCATGCAAGATTGATCAAACAATAAAATTTCTCTTTGAGCAGTTTCTTTCCCTTTCACAGTATCTATTGTGCATTTTGAATCTTATTTACTGTTTCAGTTTTTTACACCACAGAGCCAATTCAGTGTTTATACATGCAAGTCTGATTTATTTCACTTATGAGTATGGTTTCTAATTGCATCCATTTACCTATAAAAGTCTTTAGTTTATCCTTCTTATAGCTAAGTAGTAATCTATTTTATAAAAATATCATATTTTTTTATCCATCCCTCAGTTGATGGGCATTAAGTTGTTTCCAAGGTCTGGCTATTACAAACTGTGCTGCTATTTACATGGATGCACATGTATCACTGTGGTATGATGTTTTCAATTTTTCTGGGAAAATATCCAGATGGGGAAGAGCTAATAATTAATCCTAATTATTTGAGGAATCTCCATACTGATTTCCACACTGGTTTTACTAGTCTACACTCTCACCAACAATAGAGAAATGTTTCTTTTTCCCTACAACCTTGCCAGTATTTGATATTGGTTAATTTCTTGAGGTTAGCCATTCTTTCTGCAGTGAGATGGAATGTCAATGTAGTTTTAATTTGTATTTTTGAATGAACAATGATATTGAACATTTCTTCATAGATTTATTTGCCATTTGTATTTTTTCACCTGAGAATTGTATATTCATCTCTGATGTCCAGTTTTGGATTGGGTCTTTGAATTTGGGGGCCTGATTTTTTAAAAAATTCTTTATATATATTAGATAAAAGGAACAGCTATAAAAAAATCTTTTCCCAATATGTGGGTTTTCTTTTTACTCTGTTGGTGATTTTTTCAATGTGCAAAAACATTTTAATAGGATAACATCCCAGTTGTGGATTCTTTGAAGTGCTTCCCGTGCAGTTTGGGTATTATTCAAGAACTCTTTGCCTAGCCCTATGTCCTTGAGAGCTCAACCTACTTTGTCTTCCAGTAGTTTTAAAGTTTCTATTTTAATATTTAGATCTTTGGCTTTAGTTTAGTGCATGGTGACAGACATGGGTCTAGTTTAAGTCTTCAATGTAGAAACTTTACAACACTTATTAAAGAGGCTGTCTTTCTTCAAATGTTCAAGTTTGGCCCTTATGTCAAAGGTAAAGTGATACAGTTTGCCTGTAGTTTTATCTTCTGTTCTGTTCCATTGATCCTCAGACCTGTTTTCTGATGAATATCATGCTGATTTTATTTATTTATTTATTTATTTATTTGGTACTGGGGATCGAACTCACGACCACGTGCTTGCAAGGCAGGCACTTACGCCAGTGAGCTAAATCCTCAGCCCTCATGCTGATTTTATTATAGTGGCTTTGTAGTATAATTTTAAGTCTGAGATTGTGATGTCTCCTGCTTTACCTTTGTTGTCCAAGATTGCCATTGCTATACTATGTCTTTTACTGCTCCATATAAATTTTAAGAATGTTTTCTCTAGATCTATGAGGTATGCTAATGTAGTTTGGTTGGGATTGCATTAAATCTGTGTAACAGTTTTGGAAATATGGCCGTTTTCACAATGCTAGTTCTCTATCCATGAGCAAGTGATATGTTTCCATTTTCTGAATTCCTCTTCAATTTCTTTTTACAAAGTACTGTGATTTTCAATGTATAAATCTTTTATTTCTTTGTTAGATTGATTCCAAAGTATTTCATTTTTTATGTTATCATAAAGGGTATGATTTCCCTAATTTTACTCTCAGTGAATTTGCTGTTTGTGTACAAGAATGCTATTGACTTTTAAGTATTGACGTTGTACCCAGTTATGCTGTTGAATTTGCTTGCTGGTCGAGAAGCCTGTTGGTGGAGCTTTCAGTGTCCTCTACATAGATTATCACATCATCTGTGAATAAATATAATTTAGCTTCTTCTTTTTCTATCTTCATTCCTTTTATTTCTCTCTCTTGTCTGATTGCTCTGGTTAATGTTTTGAAAATTATATTGAGTAGGAGTGAATTGACAGTGGGCAATCTTGTTTTATTCCTGATTTTAGAGTGAAATCTTGCAGTCTTTTACCACTTAGTGTGCTGTTAGTTGTTGGTTTGTAATAGATGGCATTTATCAAACTGAGGTAAAGACTATCTATTCTGATTTTCTCTATGGTTTTTACCATGAATGAGTGTTGGACTTTATCAAGAGCTTTTTCTGCATCTATGAGATGATCATTGATTTTTGTCTTTTGCTTTATTAATATGGTGTTTTACATTTATTGACTTGCTTATGTTGATCCACCCTTGCATGCCTGGGATGAATCCCACTTGGTCATGGTGTATAATCTTGATGCATTCCATTTGATGGTATTTTATTGAGAATTTTTGCATTTATGTTCATTAGAGAGATTGGCCTGTAGTTCTCTTTTTTGGTTGAATGAATTAGGAAAAAGTGCTTCCCTTTCAATTGCATTAAAGAATTTGAGTATTGACATTACTGTATGCTGTTAGTTGTTGGTTTGTAATAGATGGCATTTATCAAATTGAGGTAAAGACTATCTATTCTGATTTTTTCTATGGTTTTTGCCATGAATGAGTGTTGGACTTTATCAAGAGCTTTTTCTGCATCTATGAGATGATCATTGATTTTTGTCTTCTGATTTTTGTTTTCTTTGTATTTCTTGTAGAATTCAGCTACAAGAACCCATTAGGACCTGGGCTTTTCTTCATTGGTAAGTTCTTAAGTATGTATTCAATTTCATTGACTGATATTGTATTATTCAGAAATTTTATATCTTCTTGATCTAGCTTTGGTAAGGTATATGTTTCTAGGAATCTATCCATTTGTTCAGTGTTTTCCAGAACATGAAAATAAAACTTTTTAATGCTAGTATTGATGATCTTCTATATTTCCAAAGGATCTACTGTGATTTCACTCTACATTCCTTAATGCATGAATTTGAGGTTTTTTCTTTCCTTATTTTGATAAGGTTGGCAAGGGGTTTGTCAATTTCATATATTCTCTCATAGAATCAACTTTTTGATTCATTAATTCTTTGTATTGGTTTCTTAGTCTTAATTATGTTAATTTCTGTACTGATCTTTATAAGTTCCTCTCTTTTTGGGGAGGCTTTGGATTTGACTTCTATTTCTAGAAGTTTTAGGTATGGCATTAGGTTATTTGTGCTCATTCTATTTTCCTCATATGAGAGTTCACTTCTATAAATTTCTCCTCGAGGACTGCTTTCATTGCATCCCATGGGTTCTGATAAGTTGTATTTGTATTTTTGTTTAATTGTATATATTGCTTAATTTTTTTCTTTAATTTTGTTTTTGACCCATTCATTGTTCAGTAGGGTACTATTTAATTTCCATGTGTTTGTGGAACTTTTTCAGTTTCTTTTGTCATAAATTTCAAATTTAATTGTACCAAGGCCAGATAATATGCATGGGATAATTTCAATTCCTTTGCATTTACTCCAGCATGTTTTGTGTGCCACTATGTGGTCTATTTTAAAGAACTACTCATGTGCAGCTGAGAAAAATGTGTCTGATGTTGTTGGGTGAAACATCCTGCATATGTCTATTAAGTCTATTTGTTTACAATTTTGATTCAATTCTGTTATTTCTTTGCTGATTTTTTGTCTAGTTGAGCTGTCTTTGTGTCACTGAGGGGTTAAGGCTCCATTATGATTGTATTACTGCTTATTTTATTTTTCATCTCTATTAACATTTGTCTTACATAGTTGAGCAATCTCATATTTGGTACATATTTATGAATTATTTGTTCCTCTTGATGTTTTCCCCTAACAAGTATGTAGTGACTTTATTTATCTCTTTTGATCATTCTTGGTTTGAAGTTCATGTTGTCTGCAAACAGAACAGCTATTCCTTTTTTTTTTCTGGTTTCCTGTCATATGGAGTACTGTTTTCCATCCTTTGACATTTAGTCTATGAATTTTCTTTATATTTTATACTTTTTTCTTGTATGCAGTATATGGTTGAATTTTGTTTCTTGATCCACTCTGCCAGTATATTTCTTTTGATTGGTGAATTGAGGCCATCTACATTAATGGTTATAACTATTATGTATTGGCTTATTTTTGTTGTTATCTTTCTGCCGTTGTTTCTGTACTTTTCCTCTCTGTTTAGTCACTTGCCTTGCTTGTTTGTTTCTTTCTGTTGTTCTTGAAATTGTGGTCATCTTTATTACTTTCTAGAATGTCTTTCAGTACTCTTTCTAGGTTGGTTGGGTGGTCATGAAGTTCTTCAGTTGTTCATTGTTGTGGAAGTATCTTATTACTCCATTGATTTTGACAGATAGTTTTATAGGGTACATCAATCTAGGTTTGAAGATTTTTTTCTATCAGTACTTGAAATTCTTCACTCCATGCTCTTCTTGACTTAATGGTTTGTGTTGATAATTCTGCTGTGAATCTGATAGGTTTTCTTTTATAGGTTTTTTTGTTTCTTTTCTCTAGAGCTTTTAATATTCTCTTCTTATGCTTATTATTTTATGTTGAAGTGTAGATTTATTTTGGTTATGGCTAACTGAAGTTCCAGATGCCTCTTTTATCTGGATGTTTGGTTCTGTTCCCCTGTATGGGAAATTTTCTGATATTACTTCTGCAAATAGTCTTTTAATGTCATTTGTGTTGTCTCCTTTTTAGTTGACACCTATCAGTCTTATATTGTTTCTCTTTGCTTCATTTTGCAGCTGTTGAATTTTATTTCCTGATTCTTTGTCATTTTTAAGAAATCTTTCCTTTCATGATCACTAGTCACAATCCTGTCTTCTGTTCTTTGAATCTGTCTTCAATTTAGTTTATGCAGCTTTCAGTGGAATTTTTGATTTCCTGGATATCTCCTTGAATTTCTTTCTCACATGCTAATTGTTTCCTGTATTTATTCCATCATTTTTCTTTGCTACTCTATTTTTTTTTTTAGTCTGTGTCTTCTTTGGATACACTCACGAATTCTTTCATTATGTTTATCATTTCTGCTTTTACCTGAGAGATTATTTCGATCTCATTTCCTTTACAGCTTCCTGAAGTTGTTTCTTCACTTCTGTTGCTATCATTTCAGAAATTTCAAGTGTGTGGTTTTAATTTCAACCATGTCTATGTCTCTTGTACTAGACCTTGATGGGGTGGAAGTTTGAGATTGCATTTTGTTCTTTTATTTTGGCATTTTCCTCTGTTCCTCTGATTCAGAAATGCCAAGTCCTAGTTGCAGCTCATCTGTCAGTGAGCCTCAGTAAGGGTTGCTGATGGCTGCAGTCTCTGGGTGCAGGTTCTTGATCCCTGTGTGATTCAAAGATGGTTCCCAGGTTTGAAAGGGTCACAGAGGGTTGACTCCCACTTTCTATAGGCCTCACTGAGGGTTCCCTGGTGACTACAAGTCACTAGGCTTGGATTCCCACTCCCCATGTGCCTCAGAATGTTCCCAGATGTTGGCAGGTCACTGGGTACAGACTCCCAAAGACTGTGGGCCTCAGGGAGGTTTTGAAGATGATTCTGGGTTGCTGGGTTCAGTTTCCTAGTCCTTAGGACCCTCAGCAGTTGTCCCTGGTTGTGAGTGGGTCACTGAACACAGCTTCCCAGTCCCTGTGGGCCTCACTGTGTGTTCCTGGATGGCTGTGGGTTTCTGAGCCCAGACTCCTGGTTCCCAAATGTGGGTGGGTACCTGAGTGTAGATTTCCAATCCCCATGGCCCTCACTGAGGCATCCCAGATGATTCCAGATCACTGGGTGTGGGGGACTCCCAAACTCAATAGGCCTTAGGGAGCATCCTTGGATGACTACAAGTTTCGGTGTTCAGTGTCTAAATCCCCACAAGCCTAACCTACAGTTCCTTCATGTGGGCAGTGAAATTCCTTTTAAATTTTTTTATTTAAAGAGAGAAAAACAGAAAAAAGGTAGAAATATTACAGAATTTCAAAAAAAAATAGTAAGAGATCACTGGTTGATAAATTACATATTGTCCTTTTAGAAATAGTTGTTCAAGTTACAAAATTAGAGCATACAAAGTAGACATTCAAGCAGTGAGACTGCAAACACATCGGTTCAACAATCCAACAAGAACTTAGAAGTATGGTTATAATCCTACACACTTACATATTCATGCAGTTATATCTTCTATAGCACTTCCTATTTCTTCTCTTTTTTATAATAGCAATTATGCATCTTTTTAAAATTTAATTTAAAGAGAAAAAAAGCAAAAGAAAAAAGGGTAGCAACAATACAGAATTCTAAAAGGAAAAAAGAGAAAAAAACACTAAGAAATCACTAGTTAATAAATTACATATTGTCATCTTGGATGTAGTTGTTCAAGTTACAAAATTAAAGGATACATAGTAGACATTTAAGCAGTGAGACTGCAAACAGTTCTGCTCAAAGATCCAACAAAGATTCAGCAGTATGGTCATCTATTTTACACACTCAAACATACATGAAGTTATACCCTTAGAACCCTTTGTTTTCCTCTCTTCTTTACAATAGCAATTACACATTTTGGGTTTTATTACTCTTATACTACTTATTACTTTTTACACTAGAGACAATGTGCTATTTATAAATATGATTCTTATTTATTTCACTAATGAGGATAGTTTCAAGTTGTTTCCATTTACCTATGAAGGCCTCAATATCATCATTTTAATAACTGAGTAATATTCCACTGTGAAAAATACCACATCATTTTCATTGACTCTGCAGTTGATGGGCATCTTGGTTGTTTCCAAGATTTAGCTATTACAAATTGTGCTGCTATGAACATGGAGGCACATATATCATTGTGATATGAACTTTTCAGTTCTTCTGGGAAAATACCCAGAAGGACAATAGCTGGATTGAATTGAATTCCAATCATAGTCTTTTGAGAATTCTCCATATGGATTTCCATATTGGTTGCACCAGTCTACTTTCCCACCAAGAGTGGAGCAGTTTTCCTTTTTCCCCACAGCCTCACCAACATTTGTTATCAGTTGATTTCTTGATGGCAGCTATTCTTTCCAGAGTGAGGTGAAATCTCAATGTTGTTTTAATTTGCATTTCTCAAATGACCAGTGATGGTAAGCATTTCTTCATGTATTTATTTGCCATTTGTATATCTTTCTCTGAGAACTGTGTGTTCATACCAGATGCCCATTTTTGAAGAGAGTCTTTGAATTTGGGGGGCTTGATGTTTTTCAATTCTTTATATGTACTGGATATAAGTCCTTTGTCTGAGGGGTTGCTAGCTAAAATTCTTTCCCACTCTGTGGGTTTTCTTTTCACTCTTTTGGTGATTTCCTTTAAAGTAAAGAAACTTTTCAATAATATGAGAATCCAGTTGTTGATTCTTTGAAGAGTTTCCCTTGCACTTTGCATTTTGTTCATAAATTCTCTACCAGCACCTATGTCTCCAAGACTTCCACCTATCTTGTCTTCAAGTAGATTTAGTGTTTCTGTTTTAATATTGAGGTCTTTGATCCATTTAGACTTTAGTTTTGTGCATGGTGATATGCAAGCATCTAGTTTCAGTCTTTGGCATGTGGAGAGATGAAGACTGAAACTAGACCATTTATTAAACACCATTTATTAAAGAGGCTGTCCTTCTTCCAGCAGACATATTTAGCCCCTTTGTCAAATATCAGGTGGCTGAGTGTCTTTGTAGTTCTGCTTGCATCGTCTAATCTATTCCATTTGATCCTCAGGTCTATTTCTTTGCCAGTACCATGCTGATTTTATCACTGTGGCTTTGTAGTATAGATTCAAGTCAGGAATTGAGATGCCTCCTACCTTGCCTTTGTTGCCCAGAATTGCCTTTGCTATTCTAGGTTTCTTTTGTTTCCAAATGAATTTTAGGTGTGTTTTCTCTAGATCTGTGAAGTATGTCAATGTTATTTTGATTTGGATTGCATTAAATCTGTATAACAGTTTGAGGAGTATGGCCATTTTCACAATGTTGGTTCTTCCTAGCCAAGATCAAGGAATATCCTTCCATTTTCTAATATCCTCTTCAATACCCTTTTTCAGTGTAGTATAATTTTCAGCATATAGGTCTTTTACATTATTAGTTAGGTTGATTCCTAAGGATTTCATTTTTTTACATGTTATTGTAAGGGGTGATATTTCCATAATTTCTCTCTCAGTGAGTTTTTTGTTTGAGTACAGGAATGCTATTGATTTTTGATCATTGACTTTGAATCCAGCTACACTGATGAAGTTGTTTATTACCTCTAGTAGTCTTTTAATGGAATTTTTTGGGTCTTCTATATAAAGTACCATGTCATTTACAAATAGTGATAATTTAACTTCTCCCTTTCCTATCTTTATTCTTTTATTTCTCTCTGTTGTCTGATTGCCCTGGCTAGTGTTTCTAAAACTATATTGAAAAGGAGTGGTGACAGGGTATATCCTTGTCTTGTTCCTGATTTTAAAGTGAAAGCTTTCAGTTTTTGTCCATTTAGAATAATGTTGGCTGTTGGTTTGTTATAGATGGCCTTTATAATGTTGAAGTAGACACCATGTATTCAGAATTTCTGAAAGGTTTGTATCATGAACATGTGTTGAACTTTGTCAAAACTTTTTCTGTGTCTATTGAGATGACCACGTGGTTTTTTTTTTGGCTCTGTTGATGTGCTGTATTACATTTATTGATTTGCGTATGCTAAACCATCCTTGCATTCCTGCAATGAAACCCACTTGGTCATGATGTATAATCTTCTTGATGATTTGCTGCATTGTATTTGCCAGTATTTTATTGAGAGTCTTTGCATCAATGTTCATTAATGATATTGGTCTATAGTTCTCTTTTTTGGTTGGATCTTTCCCTGGTTTTGGTATCAGAGTAATACTTGCCTCCAGGAGTGATTTAGGTAGGATTCCTTCCTTCTCAATTTCATTGAAGAGTTTAAGGAGTATTGGTATCAAATCTTCTCTAAATTCTTGTAGAATTCAGCTGTGAGTCCATCAGGACCTGGGCTTTTCTTTGTTGGTAAATTTTTAATTACATTTTCAATTTCAATAGCTGATATTGAGTTATTCAAAATTGGTATATCTTTTTGGTTGAGATTTGGTAGTTCATATGTTTGTAGAAATCTCTCCATTTCCTCTGTGTTTTCCACTCTATGTGAGTAGAGATTTTCAAAGTAGGTATTCATGATCTTTTGAATTTGCATGGGATCTGTAGTAAATTCCCCTTTTTTGGTTCTTATCACATTAATTTGGGTTTTTTCTTTCTTTCTCTTGATAAGGTTAGCTAGGGGTTTGTCAATTTTGTTTATTCTCTCAAAAAACCAGCTTTTTGATTCATTAATTCTTTTTTTGTTTGTTTGTTTCAATTGCATTGACTTCTGCTCTAATCTTTATAATTGCCTCTCTTCTTTGAGCTTTGGGTTTAGCTTGCTCTTCTTTTTCTAGAAGCTTGAAATGGAGCATTAGGTTGTTTATTTGTGTTCCTTGTGTTTCCTTGATATGACAATTTGTTGTTATATATTTTCCTCTTAAAACTACTTTCATTGCATCCCATAGATGACAGTATGCTGTTTCTGTGCTTTCATTGAATTGCAGGTATTCCTTTATTTGTTCTTTAATTTTACCTATAGCCCACTGATTGTTCAAAAGTTTGTTATTTAATTTCCATGTATCTTTGTAGGTTTTGCAATTTCTTTTGCCATTAATTTCCATTTTCAGTGCTCTATCATCAGATATAATGCATGGGATGATTTCAATACCTTTGCATTTACTTAAGAATGTTTTATGGGGTAATACATGGTCTGTTTAGGAAAATGTCCCATGTGCTGCTGAGAAAAATGTGTATTCTGATGTGGTTGGGTGGAACACTCTGTAAACATCTACTAAGTCCAATTGCTCACAGGTATGATTTAGTTCTATTATTTCTTTGCTGACTTTTTTTCTAGGTGATCTATCTCTTTGTGACAATGGGCTGTTAAGTTCCCCTGTTATAATTGTGTTCTTTTGTATTTGGTTTTTCATGTCCATTAGTATCTGTCTTACACAGTTGGGTGCTCCTGTATTTGGTGCATATATATTTATAATTGTTAGTTCTTCCTCTTGAATTTTTCCACTAACGAGTATGTAGTGTCCTTCTTTGTCTCTTCTAATCATTTTAGGTTTGAGGTTCACATTGTCTGCAATTAGAATAATTACCCCTGCTTTTTTTCTGGGTTCCTGTTGCATGGAATACTGTTTTCCATCCTTTGACTTTTAATCTATGAGTTTCCTTTTGGATCAAATGTTTTCTTGTATACAGCATACATGATCCATTCTGTCAGTCTATTTCTTTTTATAAGTGAATTGCAGCCAATTACATTTATGGATATCACTGATATGTACTGGCTTGACTTTGCCATGTTATATTCCAGTTGTTTGCTTTCTGCTTCTCCCCTTATTTAATTGCTTGTCCTACTGGTGATTTCTTTCTCTTGTTTTTTGGAGATTGTGGTCATTTTTTTCTCTGTGTAGTATGTCTTTCAGTACTCTTTCTATGATTGGTTTGGTGGATGTCTTCAGTTGTTCTTTTTCATGGAAGTATCTTGTTTCTCCTTTAATTTTGAATGAGTTTTTCTGGGTACATCAGCCTGGGTTGAAAGTTGTTGTCTTTCAGGGCTTGAAATACCTCACTCCAAGCTCTTCTTGACTTGAGGGTTAGTGCTGAAATGTCTGCTGGGATTCTAATGGGCTTTCCTTGGTAGGTGAGTTGTGTCTTTTCTCTAACAGCTTTTAGTATCTGTTTTTATTCTGCATGTTTGAGATCTTAATTATTATGTGTCTGGGTGTGGATTTATGTTGATTGTGACAATTTGGCATTCTATATGCCTCACTTATCTGCATATCAGATTTTTTACCCATGTTTGGGAAATTTTCTTCTGTTACTTCTGTGAATGTTTTGGCTATGTCATTTGCATTGACTCCTGCCTCTTCACTGATGCCTATTAATCTTATATTTTTTCTCTTATATTGGCATCATCTTGAAGCTGTGGGATTGTCACATCATGCTCCTTTGTTATTTTTAAAAGTTCTATCCTTTCATGATCACTAATTGTGATTCTGTCCTCAAGGTCTGAAATCCTATCCTCAGCTTCATATAAGCAGTTTTGCAAGCTTTGAATAGAATTTTTGTTTCTTGGATGTCTCTTTGAGTTTGTTTCATGAATTCTGCATGTTTTCTATATTGTTCATTCAAGGTTTCAATCAGTTTCCCATGCTCCTGTACTTTTTTTCTCAATTTCTTCTTTAGCTGCACTCAACAACTTCTTTACTAAGGTTGTTATTTCTGTCTTTAAGTGGGAGAGTATTTCTAATTTGATTTCCTCTATAGCCTCATGGAATTGGTTTTTTTTATTTTGCTCACTATCTTTTCAGAGATTCTTGTTGTGTTACTTTTGGTGTCCTCTATTTCAATATCTCCTGCACTTGCTTCTGGTGGACTAGATGTTTGAGACTGCATTTTACTTTTTCATTTTGCCATTTTCACTCTGCCTGATGCTTTCTGTGTGTAGGAGGGGGTCACTCACACTCTTTTCAGACTCACCAAGGTCTTACAGTTAGTTGGAGGGGGCTTTACTACTGTCCCTGTTTGCCCAATATACACCTCTATTTTAGGGACATACTCATCACACTGACACAGTTAATCCACTGTAGTCCAAGGTTCCCTGCCTGGGAGATAAGTTCCAAGTGTTTTTCATGAACTTGGATTTTGCCAGAGTGCATGGTCGTGGCCCAAATCTGGAATCTGGGTCCTGCTAACTCCTTGGGGTTCACTGGGCATGGCCCAGTTGGGCTGCTGTCCCTTTATGCAGCCCGGGGTTGTCTGGGATGCAGCATGTGTTCTTTCCACCTGGGAGCAAGTTCAAAGTCCCTTTCTGTGTGCTTGGGATTCCTCCAGAGCACAGGGTCAGGGCCCAAAGCTGGAATCTGGGTCCCACTGGCTGCTTGGTGTTCACTGGGTGTGGTCCAGTTGGGCTCCAGTCCCTGTGTGTGGACTGGGGTGGCCTTGGACACAGCATGTCGTATTACCACCTGGGACCAGGCTCATAGTCCCTTTCTGTGTGCTGGGATTCCGCCAGAGTGCAGGGTAGGGGCCCAAAGCTAGAATATGGGTCCTGTTGGCTGCTTCTGAAATGCCTTTTGTTAAAATACTTTTAAAATTATTTTCCATTAAATAAAATTTCTAGTTAAAATATTTCAAAATATATTTCATTTATTCATTTTAAATATGATTTCAAGCCATATTTATTTATTTATTTATTGCTGCATATCCTAGATATGTGTTCTTCACAGAGAAGATGAAATATGATTATTTTATTTCCTATTAGGATTTGTATATAGATGTCAAGAAGCAGTAGATCTTCCAAGAAAGGGACTATTTATACTAATGTTATTTATTGCAAAATTAGCAGCACTTTCCTCATATTCTTATAACAAGTTGTGCCAGTGTCCATTTGTGGGTTTTTCCTGCTACCACAATTATTGTGAATATACATAAGCATTTTTTTTCTAACTAAAGATTCTGATACTTAGAGATAGTAAAGGACAGGCATGAGATCACACAATATATTAATAATAAAGTTGATTTCCTTTGGATTCCAAGTTTTATAATTATGTCAGAGAACTTTTTTTGACTCAGCTAAAATCTCAAATACAACTTTAAATAGAAAATTTTGATACATTGCCTTTTTGGCCATATTTTATTTCAAGGCTGAAATGTTAATGGTACCATAATTAAATTAGAATCCTTGTCTTCCTTTTTATTGAACTGTGTTCAGTATGCTTTATTCTGTAGTGATGATGATGATGCCAAGAAAGCTGGAATATGAATACCTACTGCCAATTGGCAACAGGCTTGATGTTACAATGTTCAATATTCTGTGATATACACTGTATCACCAATGCCATGCTTGCTTTCTCCATTTTTTCAGTTCATAGATATGTTATGGAAATTATCAGTTCTCAAAATAAGCATAGAAATCTGAAAAGAAGCTTCAAGTGTAATGATGGGAATTTATGATATCTGAAATGACAACCACAAAGAAAATTATTTTGACAGGTTTAGAGACTATTTATTTCTTAAGGAAAATGTCTTTCTTGTAGCCTTAGAGAGACTTAAAAAAGCATTAAGATCAAAGAGGCATCATTGATATTTGATAGGGATTTATCATACAGTGTGGTATTGGTGACCTTTTTCCAATTACTCAGAAAGAAATGATATATCCCAATGTCAAATCAAAATCTGGGAAGAGAAGCTAGGACAGTCATAAAAACTCAAATGTTTCTTCTGTATAAATCGGAGCTATAGGAGTAGAAAATAAAGTTAAAAATACCAGTTGGACATATTTGGGCCTCAGGCTATATCTTGTTATTATACTGTTGTATCCCAAAGGTACTCCAAGAGTTTAGATTTCTAGATGATTCTCTGAACATGTAACAGCATAATAACAAAGAACCTGAACTTCAGATTCAGCTCCATAGCTTAAGAGTTCTATGACTGAAGTCAAGACTTTTTTCTTTTCTCTTTCTCCTACATAAAAAATGCTTGTTGTTCACTCAATTGCCATTCCCACCTCTCATCACAGTCAGCAGAACCTTGCTCCAACAACATAGATTTGGAGTGCACTGATTCCCTTTTCCATATTGCCTCTCATGTACTCTACCAGAAGTCCCTATCTTCCTTGATGTTGACTGCCAACACTTCAGCTGTCTGATGAATAACCACAGAATGATTGCCACTGTTACTCACATTTCCTCAGATGGCTTGCTTCTACCAGGTACTTCTGATGTCACAAACACACCGGAATTCTCAGCATGCTAAAATGGTACAAGCTGAATTTCACAGGATGCCAAAGCCATGACTCTTTTGTATAGAAACAGGAACTACATGTTTCTCCCTATTCTATATCTTATTTAGACACTTGGATATCAAGACAGTTTTACTGAAGGCCTAATATCTTAAAGAGATTTTCATTTTTAGAGATTTGTTTTTGGTATAATTTGCCAAATATGTATAGGGATATCATGAATATTATTAAACTTTTGTTTTGAATTAAAATCCTTGGGCTCTGGGCTTAGCAACAATTAAATCCCTTGGAGCATAACAGAGGGTTCCATAAATACACCTCTTACTTTTCTACTGTAAATTTTTGCTTTAGCATTATAGTAGCAAGATGTGAAGTTCCTAACCTTTCACTGAGGAATACAAGAAGGCATCTTTGTGGTATGACAAAAGTCAAGGTGTGTACATGTGCAAAAGTATCAAACCAGGATTTATACCCACTTGATGCACTATAGAACAGTTTTTGTGTATGTTTACCTGAGGATCACAGAGGGTATAACACACCCACATGATTCTAGGATTGATTCTAAAAGGTTTTCTTTTGATGTTCTTAGTAGACGTAGCACAATTCAGTATAATGGTACATGAAAAGCCAGATTAGCAAATTTTGGAGGAGGTCAAAAGTGAATCATCAGATTACTCATGCATGGATGATGAAGATGATCCATTATGGTAAAGTATAGTTTTCATAACAATGAATGGTGTAGGTGGATAATGATGATAATGATGATTTTGATGTTGGCCATATGAACCAAAGTTCCTGTGACAGTGAAATGGAACAAGAATTAAATGATAAGACACAGAAAATGCAGACCTCTTTGATTTGGATGATGAAGAAAACAGCAATGTGAGTACATATTTGAGTAACTGAAATGCTGTAAAATGGTAAAATAAAATATTACTATGACACCTCACTAATTAAACTGGAAACATTCATAGGTTTGATGTTCTTAGCAGGGAGTTTTCATAGTGATAGCAATGGAAAAGACTTATGGAAGAGCAATAGGTCAAAATGTAGCATTAAAACTTATGCCCTTGTAGATGTGAAGACTTACTATGCTTTCCATTTAGAAACTCATCCTGGAACTCAGTCATCAAGTTCTTATTTGTATAGTAATAAACCAAATGATGCTGTGAACAGTATTGTTGCTCCCATCTCCCAAATTAATTGGAATGTGATATTGAACAATTGGTTTACCAGTTTTCAATTGGTGTTATATTTGTGAACAGAGCACAAATTAACCAGTGTAGGAACTGTATGCAGGAATGAAGCAGAAATTTCCAATGAAAGATTGCAATTTCAAAACAGAGAATTATATGGTACAATCTTTGGATTTCAGAAAGATATAATATTGGCCCCATACATGGCAAAGAAAAACAAAGTGGTACTGCTGATGTCAACATGCACCATTTTGGAAATACCGATAGTGAAACCTCCACAAAATGGAAACCTGAGATGGAAACTTTTTCAACAAACCCAGAGTAGATGCTGTTGCTGAGTTATGCAGCATTTATGTTACTCAAAACACAAAACATTGGCCAATGTTTACTCAATCCTAAACCTGTGTGGCATAATTTGATAGTTTACAAAGAAAATAACAAGTGCAAAGTACCACAGAGAAATTTTCTTAGAAGATGGGAACTGGATCTCAGAAGAGATCATTTACAGCAGAGGGGAAAAAAAAATTTCTGCCCAAGGAACTACAAAAAAAATTGTGAGCCATACTGGTGAGCTGGTAGGTGAACAGACAGGTGTAACATCCCAAAGACCTACTATGACAGCAGGAAAACCAAAAAGATAGCAACTGTGTACTACAAGAAAGCACAGGAAAGCAAAATACACATGCGATTAGTGTGATACTTGTATATGCAATTTACACATGTGACGACCGCCTTGGGTATGACAACTGAAGGAAGGATTACTTTTGTTGCAGAATTCTATTGGTATATTTATTATTTCTCATACAGTTTTTTTTTATTTCTAATGTTATCTCAGGTTTTGTAAAAAAAGTACACAGCTGATGTGAAAATGTTGATGTCGATTCTAAGTACTCATTACACATTTGATCTTTTGTTTCAATTATATGGACATCTTATTTCCTAGCTAAGTGAAAGTTAAAGAACATAGTAGGAAGCTCCTGACAAAACAGGAAGAGAACAGAGCTGACGGGAATGGCCTCCCACATAGGAAAGGAAAAATTAGCACATGGATTGTCAGTAAGTGAAACGTGTGCGTGGAACATGCAGTTGTCATATGTGTGGAGACTGCCTTGAGTGTGACAGTTGGAGCAAGGATTGTTCTATGGCAGGCTTTTGTTTGTGTTTACATTGAAGTTCACATAGGTTTTACTTCTGATATTATCTCTTAGATTTTGTAATCAAGTACAGCTGATGTGAAAATGTTGATTTCTATTCAAGCACTCACAATTAATATTTTATTGACATATGATTTTCTTATTATTCAGATGATAATTGAAATAAAGTTCATTCTTTGTAGAGTGCTGTTGGTATTTCCTTTGAAGTTCATATCAGAATTTATTTCTGATGGTATGATTTAGGTTTTGTAAGCAAATACATAGATGATGTAAAAATGATGTCAATTTTAGGCACTCATTGAGCATTTGATATTTTATTATATTAACATCTTATTTCCTTATTATTTAGGTGTGATAATTGAAGTACAGATTTTTTGTAGAGTGCTATTGGTATTTTCATTGTAGTTAATATAAGAAATTTTCTGCTGTTCGTTTTAAAGTTTTGTAATAACCAATTAATGTTAAAAATGTCAATGCTTTTCATAAATGCTCAATAAATATTACAAATGCAGTATTTTTTAAAAAATATTTTCCCCATTAAGCACTAATTGTTTGATATAATAAAATGCAAAAAAATTCTTATTAATATTTCATCAGTAGATATAATCTAAAGAATAAATGCAGGCTTGGACACACCAATGGTCTTGCCCCTTTTAGACAAAAAAGTATATCATGCTTTGATTAAAAGAGACAATTATTGGAGTCTTCTCTTAACATTTACAGACTAATATGTGGTCACAGGTCCAAATTTATCTGTTTTGTTTCTTTTTTTTCTTTCTCTTCTAATTTCACAGAGACAAATATAATTTAGACCTCCCATCCAACCAAATTTCAAGATATTTTCAGAATCACATAAAACTCAACCTTGCAAAAAGTTTAGGTTTGAGACTCTCCCTTCCTACCACCTACTTTCACTAACTACCTAGAAGTGTCAAAGGAAGACTTGCCATATCTTTTATTCACACCTCTTGCCATTGGTAGCACATATGTTATCAATTCACACTAAGGAGAACATCATCTTTATTCCAACATTCAGAGCACGCTTTTATTTTTTAAAATAATTCTCTGCAAGTGACAATAAACTCTAAAGATAGGTTTAACCTAATGACTTAAAAACCTCAATGTCCTGAAATGATCCCAAGAGTTTTTCTAAATCCTTTATGCTGAAGCAATAGTCTTCTCATTTGATCCACCATGAAAAGACAGCTGATCTATGTTTACTCTCTAGCCTAATATCTTACCCTAAGAAAATGGAAAACTATCTATCAGATCTGTTTTTCTTCAGAGTCAAAAATTCTAGCAATTCCTCTTCATTCTAATTTCCCAAGAGGTCTATTTAGCTATTTTTTGAAAGGTCTTCATGTGTCCCCATATCTCCTGATAAAGGAACATAAAGGGACTCAAGTTTCTGTGATTTTCTTTTATTAACTTTATTGTCTGATGCTTTTGCAATTATCATTGCCACCCCCACCTGGTAACTTCTCTAGTATTTCTGTTTGGAATATAAATGCTTACTGAATTTGATGCTGATCTTTCAGATGGGGGGTCAATCGGTGCCTATAAAAGCAAACATCTTCACAAGAAGTGACTAAGTTGTACCTTTCTTCCATCCAGACAATATTTCAACCTTCAATAGAAAACTTGGTGAAGATACAAATGATGTACTATTGTTTCAAAATGTAAGTAATGTAAGTAAATGAGTAACAATTAGCCCTGAGTTCATATAATTTCTAAACCCTAGGGGGGAAATGATTTAGAACACTTGCAAACTTACCACCAGAGAAAATTTTTTTTAGAATATGAGGTGTGATCAAAACAAGGTTAATATTGAAGTTAGAAACAACTTACTACAAGAAGAGACATATTACCCTTAGTCCTCAAAATACTTCACTTCACTTATCCCATAATTGCTGTCGCTTTTATGAAGCAGGGCTGGGCGTTTTCTTTCATGACTATCTTTAGTTGCACTGCTTCAGTGTCCTAAACTGATTCAAACTGTTTAACTTTCATAGTCATTTTGCTTTTGTGAAAAAGCCAATGTTGCAAAGCACCAGGTTCAGTGAACAAACAGATAAGGACACCTTGTAAAGTTTTGACAAGCCTGACTCTCTGTTGGGTAGCAGTCAGCACCAGCATTCACCATATTTTTAGTGACAGATTATAAAGACGCTCACCAAAGAGAACTTGCAGAACTGCTTCCAAAAGTGGCAAGAACATGATAATGTTATTAGAAGCAAGGGGGAATATTTTGAAGGACATTAATGGCAATGTGTTTTTTACTTGACTAAAAAAATTTGATCAGTTTTGATATACTTTGATCACTCTTGTATTTGATTTAATACTATTTGTAGCATATACTCATGACTGTTTAGGTGGCTTTATATTATTGTCACACAGAATTTGATTGTGACAGTTAAGTGTCATGCTCTACAAAGTGGTGTGTAAAGATAAATGAGTAGGAGCAGGAAAGGAAAGAAAGAGAAACACTGGAAGAACCAAGAGCTTCCTATGTATTGGGGAGGGATGGATGTGAGTCCAACAGCCATGTAAGGTCCAGATGTATGAAGACTTAATCAAGAGGATAAATCTTGACTAACATTTCTGAGCTTCCTTGCAGTAGAATATTCAGTAGAAAAGCACATCCCGTGCTTAATTATCTTTTCTTTTTTCTGTGAACTTTGGTTTACAAAAATGGAGGAAGTAAGAAGAAGCTAGATGCAAAACAATGGTTGATCTTTAAGAATAGAGAGAGGCCTCAAATATGGACAAAGTATGACTTGTCTCCACAGGAAAGCTACTATGATAAAACTAAATACAAGATATTTTAAATTCATAATGGGCAGCTCTAGCTTCAGTGGTTGAACTAGATTACTTTTAATAAGACAACCATACAAATTTTAAAATTTATATCCCTTGAACTCTTTTAACAAGAAGAGATAATGATGTGCAGTATTAAAATTTGGAAAGAGATAATGAAGTATAGCATTAAAATATACTTAAAGTAATATATAATAAGATAGTATTAAAACATTTTTATGCAAATTAAAAAATATCTGCCATTCTTAGATACTAAACTACTGTCATATCTTTGGGTCATAGGTCTAGATGCTAATATATTTTTGTGTTTATAGTTTCAACAATCAGGAGTCTTTCAAATGTTTTAAACCAACTCATTTCATCACTTGGTGTTAGTTGGCTTCTATAATGAAGAGAAAGACTGGTATGATAGTGCTTAGAACTGAGAACAGCAAACCACGGACTGCACTGTGGTACTGTTCACTATACTTTCTATCAGGGAAGGGAATCTGTTTCGTAAGGCAGTTAAATCTAACTCCAGATGAACCAGCTAGTCAGGCAAAAGCAAAATAAGAACCAGACCCATAAAAGTCTTAGTTTTACCATTTGGTAAAAATTTTATTTTTCAACAAAAGACTGGATTTTGCTATTACAAAGAATATTTCCTGGTATTTCATTTTTTTGTTCTGACCAAGGATACTGTGCCCACTCACATTTTCCCCCTCTCCACTGACTCACCTGGTGAGAACATGTAATTCACAGGCCAGTCAGATATGGAAAAGCCAAGTTAAAGCCTGACCAAGTGAAATTTTTCAATTTATCATTTTTTTTAACCATTAAGAAATATCTTCAGCTTAGTGAAATAATGGGAATAATTCATGATCACAGAGACTAAGTAAGGGCAGGATGATCTTTTCTGCATAAGTGAAGCAGAGAACAAAAGTTTTCTTTGTTTTAAGCGTATTCATCACCGATCTGTAAGACTTTTGTCTGGACTAGGGAGAAAAATACTAAGCAAAACTATCCAAGTTATCAAGTAATATTAATCTCATAAAAAATCTTATCCAATTCCCTACAAGGCTATCTATACTTGAAGCCTAGCAGTCTCTGGGGGAAGGTTAAGTGAAATTTCTCTAGCTAACAATGTCACCCATAAAATGAAAAATCACTGCTCAGATGTTCTTTTACAGATAAACATTCTCACAGCTTTTCATTATACTAATGACCCAAATCTTTGTCTCACATAACTGTAGAACAATCATTGCTATATATTATTCTATAGGTTACCATTTTCAGTGGTTTAAGATAAAGAAGAGAAAATAAATCAGCTAAATAATCAGTCACTTACATGATGTTGATGAAGTGCCTCTTGTATGCCAGCTACTGTATTAGAACCCAGGAATAAGAGGAACAAAATCAAATCCTAATGCCTAGTGGCTGAAAATAGAGCAGAATATCCTACAGATAGGCAACAGACCGTGCAGTCCTATAGGAAGAGTCACAGTGCTAATAGGAACCCAACATAGGCATGAGGAAAAAAATCCTTCATTGCAGTTTGAACAAATGCATTTCACCAAAAACTCCATTCAGTTAGATGTTTTTTTCCCAGCAAAGAGAGATGAAGCATATTATACTCAAAAAAATCCAGTTTTGCACATGGAAAAATGATCATAATAGCCTGGGACATTTGAATGACTGTCAGCAGTTTGCATGGACTAGATTGGAGAATGGAAGAAAAGATGAGAAAGGCCAGGGTAGAAAGTGAATTGAATCTCCATTAAGGAGGACCTTTAACAGTAAGTCATGGATGACCATGAGAGCTTCTCGCTGGGCACTGGTAAAATCAGAGAACACAACAGGGGAACCTCTCGGTCCACAAGAAAGTGGCAAGATATGAAGTGAGGTTATAAAGATAAGAGATTTGAGTCACTATGGATCTAGCAACTAGATCAGAAGAGGAAGTGGTGTGCATGACTCACTTAAACCTTTGATGACTCTTACCCTTGCCAGGCAGTCATTACATTTCTGGTTTGTTTTTGCTTTCAATTCCCAAATTGGATCTTGTTTTTTGATTCAAACAGGTTTCTTTCATTTATGAGTCTGGGTGAGTTGAGAAAGAATTACATGAACAACTGGAGAAATAAGACATCCAGAGCCTGAGGTCCTCTCTTTAAAGGACTGCTGAGTGAATTCCTCATCAGTGGAGACTAACATTGAGGTGTGATGGAATGAGGTTGAGTTGGGTAGACCAGGTGGTTACTGCTTTACTTTTGGAAAATAAATCCCTAGAGAAGGATTGAGAAAGCCACCAGGGACTATTAGCCTGTGACAATGGCTGATTACCTAGATAACCATCTTTCAGTTGCACAGATGTTTGCAATGATAGGAAATGTGGAAACATAAAGGGCATGAGCCTAACAAAGTCCACATTAGCTAATCTGGGAACAATGCACAGAGATTTTTAAAAACTCTATTGTGGTTCTCTGGCCTTCCTAAGGAAGCCAGGAAAAATGGTCATTTGGTTTGCTTCTAAACCTTTCCGTTTAATATCAGAATTCTTACATCTTGTTAACTCTCCCACGAGGGAATCCAATCAAACTCCCTTGACAAGAATAGAGTATTCACAACCCCAATGCTAATAATTCAGATTGGCTGTCACACCTTTTGCTCTTCTGATAATGACAGAATGGTTTTAATCAGACCTGTGAAAAAGCATCATCTCTAAAATTTGCGACATAAATTTTATCAGCTTTTACAAGTTCCACCAGTCAGGTGAAAGAAAAAAAGATGAACGTTCCAAATGCAATGACATCACAAATGGGTAGGATGTACAAACCAACTACTCAGGATGATCTCTGGGGAGCAGAGGCCACAGTCACCCACAAGCTTAGAAAGGAAAAGTCACAAGCACCTCCCCAGATTTGATGAATCTAAACCAGCATTTTAACAAGATTTTCCTGGCGATATCAGTGCAACCCATTTTAGAGCCACATCAACTGTTTCAAAGGACAGGCATTTGGCATAAGGAGCCCAGAAGGATCTCTTTTACTCAACATATGTTCCTTTTATCATATGGTTTTGAATTTTGTTTCATTCTAAATTAATAGCTATTATTATCAGCATGCATTAGTCTGGTGAAGTTTATGAATCATTCTGTAGAACAGTTTGAAGTAACATATGAAAATGCATTTGATAAAGGCAAACAAGTGTGCTGGTATCATTCTCAAAATGATAACAAAATAACATGGGAGACATGGTTGTATTTATGCTTTTATACTCAAGCATAGCATGGACAGGTTTAGAGACAAGGCTCATATTAAATATATATATATATATATATATATATATATATATATATATGAATGAACTGCTAGTATTAGAAGCATTACTGTGCTTGTTACCTACATTCATGATTAGAGAAAGTACTATATATGGATTTGAGGTTACCAAAGATTAGATGAAATTTTCTTCCCAACTGAGTTAACCAGCTGCTGAATTCTTTTCAGGGGCTTCTGGTGGAGAACAATGTATTTTAACTTGCTTCTGCTCAGAGGTGAGTGAAGGCACCAAGTGCTAGCTCCTCTCAATCCTTCCTCAAGTATGGACAGAGATGAGAAAAGTGGTCCTTTTACACCTATGAGCTATTAGAATCCAAGATCAGGCCCCTCCTGGGGACTCAAGTTCTAAGCCATTGAGAGGATATAGCTAAATCACAATTTGTAAAAACCTCAGTGTTCACCAGATCGATTCTCTTACTCATGGCTTGTGCCACAGACACATTTACTGAGTTTTGTTTATTGCTTGCTTTCTTTCACTTTTATTTATTTAGAACTTTGATAACTCATTTTGGTTTTGATTTTGTATGCTGACTCCAATGGTGTTGCTTGAATGACAACAGGTCAAACTAAAGTAGATTATGCTATCTTAATAAATCTTAATATTATTCTATCTTAATAAATTATGCTATCTTAATAAATCTTAATAATAACAATTAAATATCTCAGAACAACATTCTCATCAAGCTGCATTAGAAATAGCTCCATTTAGCTAATAGATAAAGCCATCATGAAAAAGATAAAGCAACTTAATGATAGCCAAACATTTAACCTTTTCAAATGATTAATTTCAAAGAAAAAAAAGACAAAATAAAAATAAAGCCTGGCAGATAGCAAATATCCAGCAAACGTGATGAATAAATCAAGGTACCTGCAATAAAAATATTCAAACTGGCATTTTTTAATAGCCATGCTCATTTTAGAAATAGCTATCCTTTATTGACTTGTAATATTGCTCTTACAGGAAGTAATTCATTAAAATAATTGAATTAGCACTCCGTTGAGTGTAAGTTGTAAGATTTGATAATTTTAGTACAAATGGGAGTTATGAATGATCTGATATTATGTTCAGAAAGTGGTTTTGGCACTGTCAAATATGAGGTAATGACACACTAAAGCATTCACATAAATATTTAAGGAGTTCTGGGAAATGTGTCTGCATATTTCAAGATTTAAATAAATAAATCTTAATAATAACAATAAAATATCTCAGAACAACATTATCATCAAGCTCCATTAGAAATAGCTTTTACTATCTGTGAATCCATGATCTCATTCTACAATATAAATCCTTCAGTGACATATAACTGAGAATTACTGAAATTCATGATAAATGTTGGAAACAGAAAAAAAAATCAAGCTGCTGCTACTTTGTCTTCACAGTATATCTTCATATGAAATTTAAGAATTTTAGGACTATGCTATTTTTATTTAATTGTAGCTATTACAAAAGTAGGTAAGTTTTTATGGTTTTCATAGTGGTTGATCTTGAAGCATTTAGGCAGAGCTCTCACCATTCTTTTTTGAAATGAATGAGCTCCTTTATTGTCAAGGAGTTTGATTTATGTATGCTTAAAGAGTTTATTCAATGTTTATGCATACAATGTAAATATTTTAATACAGCACATATACAATATCTTTATACATATAGTAAAAATACTTAAATTATTTATAAACAATGAAAATATTTAAGTTACCAGAAAAAATATATAATAAATATATCTAAAATATAAAAGGATCAAAATGTGTATGAAACAGTAAAAACCAAGTGTGAGCAAGAACAAAATAAATAATTTGAAAAATAAAAGAAACTGTCTTGGATGGTAATAATAGATTCATTTAAATTTTTAAGAAAAAATAGATGAATTAAATAAGATACTAGTTCTAACTGAATAATATAATCAAAAAGCAATTGTTACACTAAAGTATTTGTGGCATATAAATGCTGTTATCTCGGATGCATAAGGAAACCTCTTTAATAAAAACAAAACTAGAAAAAAAGACAACTGATAAAAATGTGTATATATATATAATCACAGAATTATTAATACATAAAAATTACCAACACCTCACTAGAAATTGATATTATATAAAAAACTTTAAATATCATGTGTCTAACTCAATACACTAGCAAAAATCAAAATAGCTCATAGGATCATGTATTGAAAAAGTTGTGGAGAAATGAACACTCTTCTTCAGAAGTATAAATTGTACCAATTACTTTAAAAGAAAAGTGTGTTTTTTAATCATTTTAAAGACACACCTACTTATTGTTCCAGAAAATTCTGTTTCAAAATGTAGAATTTAAGGGCTAAGAACATACATTCCAGAGACATGGTTTTAAAGCTTGGATCTGTTGCCTGCAAGATCTGTTTTCCTAGGTAAATAATTTAGTCTCTTTCAGACTCAGTTTTAGCCTCTCTTCAGTAAAGTGGGGAAAGAAATAAAATCTTCTTCATGGGCCCATGATAATAAAAGAGTTCATGGAGTATTTAATATATTACTTGAAATATAATAAGCTCAGTATTAATAGTAACCGTAACAGTGTCAATAATATCTGACAGAATGTAGCTATTAGCTACATCCTCTCAGTCTTACAAATCCACATGTCAGAAATATAAAAGAATGGTCATGGTACCGATGTTTCTACTCAAGTTAAAATAGAAATAATCTAAATTCTCCCTCCTATTAGAATGAATACATAAACTGTGCTATATTTATATAATAGAACACTTTATATCACTTGGGTGAATGACGTAGAATAGGATCCAATAACACAGAGCCCCTAATTTTTTGTAAAAAAAAAAAAAGAAAGAAAGAAAGAAAGAAAGAAAGAAAAAGGAAAAAAGTAATCCTGTTCAATTAACATATTATATATGGCAGATTTCAGAACAAAATGGTAGGGTTGGTGTTTTGGGTTGTACCTATACGCCCTCCCACAAAGCCTTATGTGTTCTTAGGTGAGGATTTATGGAAGTGCTGGATCCAGTGTGACAACTAAATGGGTTAGCACAGTTCTGGGCATAGTAAGTGGAAGCTCCATCTTGGAGATGGGTGTCACAATCAATAGGTTTATATCCTGGATGGAGTATAAAGGGAGAGAAGGCAGGCTGCCTGCTGCTTGCTGCTCACTGCCTTTCTCTCCACCACACCATGAACGGTTTTTCCTCTGCAATACCCTTTTGCCACGCCACTCTGCCTTGGAGCCAGCTGGCTGTGGATTGAAACATCTACATACTGTGAGCTGAAATAAATCTTTCTTCTTTTAACTTGTGTGTGTTGGGTATTTTGTCCCAATAACAAGAAAAACAACTTAGACAGTGGGATACTTGAAATAGAGCTCAGATAGCCCCCAAAGTTAAAAATACTGTCTAGCCCTTTTCAAAAAGTTTACTGATTCATTCTAAATATTCACATGTATATGTTGATGAATCTTTAAAAGATATATTATTGATGAACAAAAATATAAGATGGATGCTGCATACTTCCATATATATGTATAAAACTGTAATATATACATATATTTCATATAATACCATCAAAGTATGAATAATTAAACAATAATGCACACCAACAGATGAATAGTGATGATTATCTCTAGGTAAAAAAAATGAGAAGAATGAAATAAAAAACAGGTTCAAAAGCATATACCAAGTAGGTTTCTTACCTACAAATATAGTGGCAACTTGATTCATGAACCCTTTTGTTTACAAAAAAATTGGTTCACAAACAGAAGCATTTGGTAACCCTTTGTTTTTGTTTGCAAACTATGCAATGGTTTGCAAACATGACTATGGCCATCTTTCCCACACAAACACAAATGTGGCCATCTTTTCCAAAATCATGGAACAAATTACATTCCTAAACCAAGGTACTACAATGGATAGTAAGGTGATAAATATAGCAAATTAACTATTCAAAATATATCTGAGTAAATATTAATCTTTATCATTTTATATTTGATTAAAATATTTTATTTTTTATCTGGAAAAGTTGAAGTACTAATCATAGTGATTTTGTACTGTACTACAGTAATCTCAAGGTTGACATAAGAATGTTTATTTTATGTGAAGGACTATATAAAATATACAATGTAGAAAAATGTCATCCTTTATGTCAATGAGATATTAGGAAAGGTTTCCTGTGAAGATAGATGTTTTAAAAATTTGATGCTATAAGTATTTTCTTTCCATGAGTATTTTACTTTTTTATATACATAAGACATATCAAGTGCTTGTATTTTGTTTATTGGCTTTGTTTTGTTTTTACACAGGAAAGGTTTCCTTTCATTTTAAAAAAAAATTTAACTGACACATAAAAACATGAAAATTATACATATTGATTGGGTACAAAGTAATGTTTAGCACATGTATACATTGCATTGTGTTTGAATTGGGCTAAACAAATCTCAAGTATTTATCATTTCTTTATGGTAAAAATGAAAAACACCCTTTCATCTAGTCTTTTGGAATGTACATAAAGTCATTGTTACCTACAGTCACCTTATTGTACAATGGCACACCAAGACATCTTACTCCTCTATAACTGTAGCTTATTCCCTATCAATCAACATTTCTGTGTTCTCCCCTCTCTGCTATTCTCCTCAACATTTAACTCTAGTATTTTCATAGTCTATGAGGTCAACTGTTTTAGATTCCACATGTAAGTGAGAATTTGTGATACTTTTCTTTCTGGGTCTTCTGGTTTCACGTGACATAATCTTCTTAAATTCAATTCATTTGATTGGAAATGACAGCATTTTATTCTTTGTATAAATAGCATTCCATTATGTACATTTGCTACATTTTCTTTGTCCATTTATTAGTTGATGAAAACTTGGATCATTCCCATTTCTTGGCTATTGTGAATAGTGTGGCAATGAATATGTCAGTGCAGATGTCTCTTCAACACACTGATTTCATTTCTTTGGGATATATACCCAGGAAAGCAATTGCTGGGTAATACAACAGATCAATTTTTAAATTTGTGAATACCCTCCTACTGTTTTCCATAATGACTGTACTAATCCATATCTCCACCAACAGAGTGAAATGTTTCCTTTTTCTGTACATCTTTCAACCACTCATTACCTTTTGTCGTTGACAGTAGTCATTCTTACTAATGTGAGACGATACCTAATTGTGGTTTGAATATATGTTTCTCTGATGATTAGTAATGTTGAGTATTTTTTCATATTCATTCATGCTTGACTTCTGTACATCTTCTACTGAGAAATGTCTGTTTCAGTCTGTTGCCCATTTTACCAGTTTATTATTATTAACTTGCAATTTGGTTTTTGGAAAACTTTTTAGTTCTGGATATTGACCCTCTGTCACTTGTGTAGTTTGCAGAGATCACTTGCCTTTCTTAAGACTTTTTACTCTGTTGTTTGTATCTTTTGCTCTATGGAAACTTATAAATTTGATATAATGCGTCTGTCGTTATATCAAATGACATGACATTTTGGGTGGCATGACAAAGGGACAACATGTCAAGGCAGCAACCAGCAAAAGCGGCCAGAGCAAAAAAGGGGAGGAAGAACAAGCCCCTTAACCTGACTTATATTGCACACAGGCCATCCCCCTACAGGGCAGGTGTAGCACTCACATCACCTCTGTGTCCTCTTGCACAGGCTCCCCATATTTACAAAGCAAAGACCCTGCCTCCCTGCTGAGTCTCTTAGTTAACTTCCTAAACTTCTCAAGTTGACACAATGTATCAACCATAACATTACACAAATCGAAGTATCAGAGAAGTGAGATATAGGAGTCCCAATCTAGCCTACTACACATCCATGTCATTCTATTAATTCAAATATTAGATGTAACGTAATCCATGTAGATACTGTCAGATTTCTATCTTATCTCCAGGTATCTGCTTAACCCTAGACCTAGTTCCAAATTTTTCTTATTATTTTACTTAAATCTCTTCCTTTTCATCATCCCTACATTTGAAACTTTTGGATTTTTCTCCTAGATTTAGGTCTTTGGTTTTCTTCCTCAAGGCTTGGTTTAATATTTTCTCTGAAGTACAATTCACTAATTCTAGTGAGACATCAAGAAATAACACCTTTTGATTGCTTGCTGTTTCTGGTCTCAGTTCCTCATGGGTGATCACATAAATGTAGAAAAAGCAACATATCTTGTATCACAAAAAAGTTTAAATTTAAGAGACCTATCATAGTAAGTTGTTATTTTTTGTCAAAGCTAATGCCAACTATTAAGTCATTACAAATAACACATATTCAGATTTTAAAAGTAATAGTTATTAGGTAACTAAAATTGAATTGGATATATAACAATATTTTTCAAAGTAATTTCCACTGTCTCTTTGGGAGATTCTTGAAATTTCCAATGATTTTTTATTTTAACAACATGTCTTTATTTTGATGATAAAACAAAGACATAATGTTAAAGTAAGAATTATAATGTAATCATTCAGATCATATAAATTATGGACATGTAATTATAATTCAGTATACTTGGTTTCATTAAAACACATTTGATTATATGCTTTTTGATTTGTTTTTATTATTTCATGTAATTAAGGAGATTGAAGCTTTTACAGTTTAGATCTAAAATGTCCCCAAATGTCTCATGTGTTGAGGTGAGGCTTATAAAACATGAGTGGCTCACAAGGGCTCTGTGCTCCTCAGTAGGTTCATTCAGCAATTAGTTCACGATTGCATATGCTGTGAGGAGTTAGGGCCTCAGTAAAGGGAGAGAGTCATTTTGGGTATCCATTTGGAGAGAAGGTCTCTGGGTCTCTCTCTACTTCACTGTTGTGGGTGGAGCAGCTTCTGTCCTGCTGCTTCTGCCTTGAAGTCAACTGACCGTTTGAGACTGAACCACCTGAAACCGTGAGCCAGAGTCAATTTCTACTCCTTTATGTGTCTATATTTTGTCCCGGCAAAAGCAAAGTAACTAATTCAGAAGCCAGGAAATATTATCTTAATAACTCTCTGCTAAGAACTAAAGAATAAATGATAAAATGGGTTTGAGTCAGATAAAGACCAAATGAAAACAACAAAATTTCACAAACTCAAACACAATGACTAAAAGTATCTCTACCCTGATTAGACATCAGACTCACTAGGAAGCTTTAAAATTTGACTGGTGTCATAGTCCCACAGCCCATTTAATGCAGAATCTCTGGAGTTGAGTCCCAAATATGGATACATATATATGAAAGTGCAGAATAATCATCTATTGAAGTATCATGCACTGATGTGCATAAATGGCTTAAAACAGTAACAGAAATGAATCTGGCGTATGGTAGGATGGTCTCATGTACTGATGCTGCCAGCATAGACTGTTAATTCTCAATAATACTGGTGTGCATTAGGCAGGCATCAACAAAGATGTGCCTCTGATTCAATTTCTGGTTGAATGTCTTCTTTTGTAGTCCCCTTTTAGCTGTTTCCTAAAAACATCAATGGTATGTGGTCAGGAAATGCAAATACATGTTTAATGGTGGGGGGTCATTAGTTTTTTTTTTAATATATTCCAAAACTTCCTAGGTAAGTCTAATCTATAGTCAGAATTGAAAGCCATGTTTTCAAGTAATTTAAACAGAGACTTGGCTGGGAGATTTAGACTATTCATGGTACAAGGTACATTGTAATATGGGAAAACTGAATAAAAACAAAACACAAAAACTACTCCCACTTCAGAGGGTGGTATTATATCTATATGATAAATGGAGAAATTGGATATCAAAAGCATAGCATCACCTGTTATATTAACAATGCTAATATTAATTTATATTTTGTATATTTGTGTTTTTCATTATTAAAATTGTTTTTATGTTATTTAGAACAAAAAAAAACAATTTATAAGTATCAGTGGACACTTTTTTCCTTAAAATTAAAGCACTTTTGAAACAAATTTGAGAAATACTACTAATGGATTTTTATTTGGCTCATAGCCTCTGTAATCTAAGAAAGTTAATGAATAATAGCATATGCAGTCATGCTATTTAAAGCTAAATCTAGTTTGGATGTGTGTTTTAATATATGTCCTGGGGATTGAGTAGTCAGGGATGATGCTGGAAAAAATCCTTGATTATTGGATTCATGATAGAAAGGAGATGGTAAATAATCTAGCCTACACATCCCTTTAAGAGTCAACTTGAACATATGTAACTGCTGTTGTTCTGAAAATGACAGACTTTTTGGACTGTAAGATAAAGAAAGGAGTTGATATGTGGTTATGCAGACAAAAATCTATGAAAAGGAAAATAAGGAAACCTGAATGATCTCTGACTTTACCAGTTTTTCTCTGCCCGTGTTAGCTCCTATTCAAGGGTTCCAGGTTAGAAAGAAGATGGTGGCAAAATAGACAAAACATAAACCTGTTTCATGTACTTCTATTTTATGCTTTCACTTGGTAGATCAAAGCAGTGGGAATGTAGGATTAGCAGCCTAGCTCATAATATTAAGAAGGATGGAGAAGCAGTGTTCTAAGTCTTGAAGAGCAAGTTACTGATATACTAAATCTAGTATCTGGACATGCTTCCTCTGAGTGACACAGAATTTGAAGATTAATGTAATGCATGGTTAAAAATCAGGGAACTTCATTAAAAATTCTGTATTTTAGATTTCTTAAAACTTCAGGCAACAGAAGGCTGCAGTCAATCTTAAGAAGCTGGTTCTAGTAGCATCTTTTCTTTATCATCTCTAAACCACACTGACACCAGTGGGAGTGCGTAAACCACTGCTCAACTCACAGCACCTATGGACATCGTTTACCTGGTATCTGAATGCTTGTAAAAGCTAGCTTAGAACAAATACTTGAAATATTTTTAACCTAAAATTTTAGGAGTATAAAAAAAGGATTCATGATGAATTCACTTAAACTTTCTCATAAGAATTATATACATTGTTAGTAACACTTTTATTGATATATAACTCACATAACATAAACTTTGCCCTTTAAAATGTAGGAATTCAGTGTTTTTAATGAATTCATAGAGTTGTACATACATCACCTTTATCAAATTCCACAATACTTTGTCACTTCCACCCACCCCCAAATAATTCCATACTCTGGGCTCACATTTATTCCTTCCCTTATGTCCTGCCCCCAGCCTTTGGAAGCACTGATCCGTTTTCTCTTTGTGTTTTGTTATTGCTATTGACATCTCATATACACGAGGTCATACACTATGTGGTGTTTGGTCTCATTCTCTTAGCATATTTTCAAGGTTCATCCATGTTGTAACTTGTATTAATATTCTATCCCTCTTTTTAAAACTGAAACATTTGTATCATCACTCATCTGATGATTGATATTTGATTTGCTTCTATCTTTTGAAATAATACTGCTGTGAATATTGGTGTACAGATATCTTTTCATGTTTTGGCTTTCAGTTTTTTGGCTTTATACCTAGAAGTTACTGAGTCATTCAGTTATTCTATGTTTATGTTTTTTAGAAGTTTCCATACTGCTTTCCATACTAGCTTCAGATTTTTCCTTTCTATCATCAATGCACAATATGTCATATATATATGGCATTTTCTACTGGGCGTGACATGTTAGGTCTCTAGTGACTTTTTGAGCCTTAAGTATCTATTTATTTGTTTATTTCCCATTTCTATGACTTCTTTAGAAAAGTATTCAGTTCTATTTTTCAGTGGTTTCCCTACACTTTTATGTATCCATGATTATGTAATCTGCAAATAGTGCAAATTCTACTTTTTAACTTTCCAATATGGATAATTTTTACTTCTTTTTTTTTCTTAAGTGTCCTTAAACCTCCAATGCAGTGTTGAGTAGGCATGGAAATTCTGACCTCATTGTCTTTTCCTAGTCATAGAGGAAAAGCAATTTATTTAATCATTACCTGTGTGGTCAGCTGTGGGTTCTTCAGAGGTCCTTTATCACACTGAGAAATTTCTCTTCTATTTTTAGGTTGTTGAATGGTTTTATCAAGAAAACATTTTGATTTTGTAAATTGTTTTTTCTGAGTCTATATTGATTATCATGCATTTTGTGTTCTTAATTCTATTAATATGTTCTATTATGTTGATTTTTTTTTGCATATTGAGGCAAGGTATCATTCCTGGGTATTATTATTATTTTGTAAACTTTTTAAATCTGATACTGGTTTCAGTATCCTCATATTATGCTCAGTACTTTTTTGGATTGCACTCACAAAGAATATTGGCTTGCAGTTTGTTCTTCTTTGGTATTCATAAGGAAATACTGGCCTTCTGAAATTAATTTGGAATTTTCTCTTTCTCTTTTAGTTTTTGAAAGACCTTACAAAAGGTTGGTAATTCTTTTCATCCATGTAGATTCCATCATCGATAAGGCTTCATGGTCTGTAGATTTTCTTTTTGGGAGGTTCTCTGATTATTAATTCAGCTTATTTTCTAGTTTTGTCTATTTACACTTGCAATCTATAAGTTAATTTTGGTAGTTGAGGTCTTTTTAGGACTTTGTTCATTTGTAATTTCTCAGCATAGATTATAATATTATTTTGTATCCATTTCATGAGATACATAGTAATGACTTTTTATATTCATTATTTTAGTAATGTGGCATATTCTCTATTTTTGTTATTTCTGTCATGATAGCCAAAGACATCAATTTTCTTCATCATTTCAAAGAACTAAATGTTGGAATCATTATTTTCTCTATTTCTTTTCTACTTCATTTACTTCTCCAATCTCTGTTCTTCTTTCTCTACATGCATTGGTTTCAGTATTATTGATTTACTTATATTTTATTTTTATTTTACTGTGTTTGGATGGAAAGTTAAATTATTGGTTTGAGAATTTTCAAGAATAAATGACCTGATCTAGTAATTTTTATTATATTATATTTTCATTTTCATACATTTTAAGGTTTTTTTCTTATTATTCTCTGATTTATTCTTTAACTCATTTATGATTTAAAAGTATACCCTTTGATTTCTACATATTAACGAATTTTTTTTATTTCCTGTCTGTTATTAATTTGTAATTTCATGCCATTGTGTCCTTGAATATGACTAAACGGCTGAGAGTTATTTGATCACCAAGCTGATTGTCCTAAAATATGTTCCACATGTGTATAGAGAATATCTATCTTCTGCTGTTGTTTGAGGGGATTCACAGTAAATTTCTGGTAGGCTGGTAATTTTATAAAAATGCTTAAATTCCAAAAATCCTGTAATTCTTCTGACTTGTTCTACCTACTACTAACAGTGCAGTACTGAGGTCTACAGTCATCATTGTTGAAGACTTTGTTTCTCTTTCCAACTCAGTTTTTGTTTCTTGTGTTTTAGATTTTGTAAAAGCCATTGGATTTTAAAATGATTAACTGTTCCTAAAACATTAATACTTTCCTCACTATAAAATGCTGTTCTTTGTCTGTGTAATTACTTTTTCTTAAAATCTGTTTTTTATAGTTTTTGTATAATCACTTCTTGGGGTGCTATTTACATATCTTTATTTTATTTCCTTTTAAATTGCAACCAACTTTTGGCTTTTAGTCCACAATGCATTTATCATAGACAGTGTACAGTTAGATTTTTAAAAATATATTTGACCAATCTTTGCCTTTGTTTGAAATGTTTAATGTATTTACATTTAATGTAATTACTGATAAGATAATATTAGATGAGTATTTTGCTATTTGTTTTCTGTTGCCTTATGGCCTTTTGTTCCTCTATTCCTTCCTTGTTTTTTTATTAACTAGATACTTGCATTCTGCCATTTAAGTCTCTCACCCCTTCTGCTGTGTATGTTTTACTAATTTTTCTCTGGTTATTCTTGGGAGTACTACTCACATCTTAATGTGACCTACCTTATTTTGAATGATTTACAAAAGCTGTTTTAACATTGACTTATTCCTTCCCCTTCTATGTATGATTGTTGTCATACAAATTGCTTTGAATGAGCCAATTGTTATAATTATTGATTTATAGAATTGTCTTTTAAAGTGTAGAAAAACACCTAAAAATATTCACAACAAACATATATGTATATATTGTCTTTTATATTTACTTAAATACTTACCTTTACTATGATTTTGGTTTCTTTTCTTGTGAATTAGATTTGATATCATTTTTTAAAGTCCGAAGAATTTTTGTATTTTTATAGGACGTTGTAGTGATAGAGACTATTTTTCTTGAAATGTCTTTAACATTCTCCTATTTTCTCTTTTCTTCCAAAATTTTTCATTATTCCACTCTGAGAAATACATTCAGATTTTTTTGTATCACTTGCTTTTTTCTTGGTATTTAAAAATCATATAATTTTCCTTTTATTCAATAATTTGACTTTGACTGATGTGGCTGAGTTCATCTCATTTGATATCCACTGAGGTTTATGAATGTGTACATTAATGTTTTTCATCATGTTTAAGGAAATTTTCAGCCATTATTTCTTCAAATATTTTTCTTCTTCCTTTCCCTTCGTCCTTTCTTCCTCCAGCTCCTCTGCGCTCACACTGCTTAGTGACGTCCCAGAGGCTCCAAGGCTCTGCAGTTTTCTGACTTTTTTCTTTCTCTTCTGTATACTGATCCAAATCTGCTACTAAGTCCATTTAAGATTTTTTAAAGTTCACTGTTAATCTCTTCCATTCCTGAATTTTTACTTCATTGTTTCTTTTTTAACCTAATATTTATTTTTATTTATTTATGCATATTGTACAAGTTTGTAGTACACAGTTTATATTTCTTTTAGGAAGTTGGCACCTGTGCACAGCACATCTTAGTTCCTATTTATCTACTTGCTTTCCCCTTTCCCTCCCTCCATCTCTTGATCTCCTTCCCCTTGGAAAATGCTCTCTCTGCTTACTGTTATCTATAGCTTATTCTTTCTTTTTATTCCTATGACTTTACTAGTATTTATGATAAAGTGCTATTTACATGCTTCTTTATGCCATTTTTTTTTAATTCACTGAACATATCTTTTTGAGTTTATTTAAAATATCCATTACATCCATGTTTGAACTTTCTTGGAGGTGATTTCTGCTGATTATTTTTTTTGCAGTGTAAGGGCTACGCTTTCCTGTTTCATTATAAGTCTTGCTAGTTTTGATCAAGCACTTGGCATTTTAAGTAATATAATGTGGCAACTCTAAAAATAAGATTTTTCCTTCCCAAGAGTTTGTGGCTGTGGTAGTTTATTACTGTGACTGTGGCTATTTGTCTAGTGTTCCTTTCCTGGCGTTATTCTGTGACATCTGTGTTTTTGGTAAGGTGTGGCCACTACCCTATCTGCTCAGTTAGATTGTTAAGCAGATGATTTATACCTGACCATAATTTTAGTTAAATTCTTTGAAACCAAACACCTCTCATCATTGGTCAAGTGGCCTGAAGGTGTGTGTCACAGCCTGCTTCAGCAGACAAAGGCAGCACACAGCTCTCCTTTCGCCTTTACCGTCTCACCTGCTCCAAAGCAGAAACTCAGTGAGAGATTTGGGCCTTTCCTGTCTCATTCATACATCTCTGATTATGGAAACGGGTTTTCAGATCAGTAGGCATGTGCCAGGGATTTACGTATGTCAGTAGGATGGGTTGTTTCTCAGTTTTTCTTTTATTTCTCAGCCACTTATCAGCTCTGTCAGTCGCTCCTTAGACATCTTTGATATTAACTGTGGTTATTTTAAACACATGTTCTATCGATGATACTGTTTATACACAACAAGATGTGGGTTGGGTCAAATAAAAACAGATTGAGAAACAAAGTTTTCAAGTGAGTGAGAAACTAGACAAGTACAATAATTATAATTTCCTGACAATGTAACTTTGGGGGCGCTGCACACTTGTTCCTTTCCCTTTCATAGCTGCCATGTGACCAATTTGAACAGCTACTGTGATTTTGAGGGTGCCTGATTTCAAGGTTACCATGGAACTGAGGAGAAAGATGAGAGTCCTAGTGCTTACAGGATACCTCTGACACACCTCCATACTGTTTAGCACTATAATTTATCTTGTACTTGAATACATTGTGAGAATTGTCACATACATGCTACGAATCAGGCATCTGTCATAAAGCATTTCAGATCCTGTCACCTTCATTTATCCATTGGCAAAGTCACTGCTTTCTGTGGACTCAGACACACTCCAGAAAATGCAACCTGCCAACAATCCACTGATACCCAGTTGCAATCTGTATCTCCTCCTGTACTAGACCCTCCCAAGGAATTAATGCAGCACAAATCCATTTAGTTACATCCATGAATAACTCAAAAGCATGGGTCATTTCATACTGTATGGGATAAAACTTATCTGTAGAAGAGAGACACTAACAAATTTATTCTTCTTTCCTTAAGAATAGATTGTCCTGAAAAGTAGTATTCAGAAGATCTTCAAAAAATTGTTTTATGAGATCAAGAACTCATTAAAATTTGATACTGGGAGTAACAAGTTTTTTTGTCTTTCTACTTCATATTGTATCTTTTCCTATTGATTCCAGTTAAATTTCACATAAATATTGTTTCATAAGCTTTGTTTTCTGGGAAATCCAAATAATGACATCATATGTACCAATTCTTACGCTAGGAATAAAAAGAAGGTCTTAGAAAATGTAATTCTTGCTTTAAGACATCTGATTGGAGAAAAGAAAGATAAATATATTCTCTATCACAAGTGAATCATTAACAAAGTACTAATGGATCATGGATAAGATGACATTAAGTTCTATTAGTAGATTTAGTTTTGAAAGATGTAATACAAAATATAACATTGAATTAGACTTTAGAAAATGAGAGGAATTATACCAAGTGGATAAAGGAGGTGATGAAGTGTTACCAGGACCAAGAGAAAAGTCCGAATGGAAGAAATGGGGTGAAACACTCTGTAGACTTCTACTAAATACATGTGTTCACAGGTTTGGTTCAATTATGATATTTCTTTTTTGATTTTTCTGTCTTATTGCTCTATTTATTTGTGACAGTGGAATATAAAAGATTCCCCACTACAATTGTGTTAGTGTTTATTTGATTTTTTCATGTCAGCTAATATTTGTTTTATATTGGTGGGTACTCCTGTATGTGGTGCATATATATTTATGGTTGTTATATCTTTGTGGGGTTTTCCATTAACAAGTAATATCATCTCTTTTGATCAGTCTTGGCTTAAAGTACACATTGTTTATAAATAGGATCGCTATCCCTGCTTGTTTCCAGGTTCCTGTTGCATAGAGTATTGTTTTCCATCCTTTGACTTTTGTTCTATAAATTTCTTTATATTTTAAATGTGTTTGTGGTATGATGAATATTGTTGAGTCTTGCTTCTTGATCCATTCTGCCAATCTGTTCTTTTTGATTGGTGAATTGAGAACATTTATATTGATTATTATAACTATATATATTGACTTAAACTTGTCCTTTTACTTTCCTGCTGTTGGCTTCCTGTTTTCCCTTCTGTTTAATTTCCTCTCTTCCCTGGTGGATTCTTTCTATTGGTGTTTTTGGGATTGTAGTCTTCTTTATATATTTCTAAGATAGACTTCAGAATATTTTGGAGGGCCGGTATGGTGGTCATGAATTTGGATGTGTGAAAAAAGGAACCCTTCTCCACTGTTGCTGGTGACATAGACTGGTGCAATCACTGTGGCAGTTAGTGTGCAGATTCCTAAAAAAACTAGCACTAGAGCTCCCATTCAACCTACTTATTCCCCTTCTTGGTGTCTTCCTAACAGAATTAAAAGTATCATACCATAGCAATATATGCACGCTCATATTTATAGCAGCACAGTTTTTAATAGCTAAATCTTAGAAAGAATACAAAACCATCAACTGATAAGTGGATTAAAAAAGACTTGGGATTTTAATACAATGGAGTACTATTCAGCCACAAAGAAGGATAAACTTCAGACATAAGTGAATGGACATTGAGACCATACTCTTAAGTGAAATGAATTGGTCAAATATGTGTAAATATTACATTGCCTGTCTGGAATGAGAAATTGAAAGTGTAAATAAGAGACAATATGTATTACAGATTGGTATGATTTGGGTCTGGATGTCCCCCCAAAGCCTCATGCAATCCTGGGGAATGGGCTTTTTGGAGGCAGCTCAATCTAGAATTTGTGAGTGGTTCATGATCTGGTGCTGAGATTGAGGGTTTGAATACTACTCCCATACTAGGGTGGGTATCCTGCATATAATGTAAAGGAGGAAAAGAGACTTGTTCCTCTCTTTTTGCTCTTGTTGCTTTTACTATCTTCTGCTGCCATAAACATTCACCCCTCTGCCATGCTACCCTGCCTTGGAGCTGGCTGATTTTGGACTAAACCTCTATAAACTGTGAATTAAATAACCTTTTCTTCCTTTAACTTTGGCTGTTGGGTATTTTGATTTCAGCAATGAGAAAAAATTAGTACAGACATTGATAAACAGGAAGAAATTCATCAAAAGGAAAAGGGAACCTGGAAGAGGACAGGGGTAAAGGGAGGAAGGGGAAAGATAAATTAGAAGAGAAGTAAAAAAGGAAGCAAATCTTTGTAAATAAGGAGAAAAAGAGGGGTTGAAGAGAGGGGAGGGAAACAAGTATAAAGAGGAATCAAGAAATATCATGTACAGGTACAAATCCCTTATGATGAATGTGATCCTTACATATATCTAAATGGTACCAATAAACCTAATAATACTAAAAAATAACTGGAATAGTTCATTATAGACAGAATTTAATATTTGCATTTCATTTTTATCATAAGTTTATTGAAGAGAAGAAATGAATATCATTCAACTTAGAATTTTTTCATTCACTTCATTAAAACTTGCAACATGCCCAGCATTTACCCTTTGCTCAAAAACTACCTGTTGTTTGGTCTCAGTTCTCAGCTGCCTTTACAAATTGAAAAGCATTGTGAATGTGTAAGTATTGTTTGCTATTCAAGAGCAGGAAGAAATCTATTGCCTTGTTATTTTTATAGGGTTTTGGACTTCATTGCTTAAACGAGATTTGTGCAAAATGAATTTTTGAAAGGCAGCCTCATCTTCCCTGCTAGAAGCATTTGTGTAGATGAGCATTCATATGGTATATTAATTTTCATATTTCTGGGACCAAAAGGATGGGAAGAAAATGGAATATTTCAGGAACAGGGAAAGTATCAAAGCACAAAAATATTTTGTGTTCACTTCTCACCCTGTTGGGTCTCTTGTAAATTTGTGGCTATATTTTACCTTATCATTCCATGAAAATAAGACCTAGTCTTTAAAAATAATCATTTTATTTAATAGTTGCTGTGTGTCTAACTTTTGCTAGTATGGTGTTTCAATTCATCCTAAATGTATTCACAATAGATCAGTAATGGTTTCTTTGCACACAGGGATGATGGTTTGTGAATTAAATTAAAGTTCACACTAAAAAAGTTCTGTGATCAATAAGCAACAGCTGATGCCGATGATGGAGGAGAATGTTGGGACACATTTGCTTTGTCCTTGCTCATCTCTTGCCCTCCAGATAATGAAATGAATAAAGACATTTGCTCTCTTGGAGCTTGGAATGCGGTAAAGAGCTGGTGGGTAACAAACTGACAGTAGTAGTAGAAAGTAGGCCAGGGGAACACCCCAGTAGTTCAAAAGTTGAGCGGCAGGGTCGAAGACCTTTCACAGACAGTCACCTTTGTTATATATCTATTGCTTTTCTGCAGTATTACATTTGAAAACTATTGTTACTTCATTGAAGTACATGAAAAACATGGTCATCCAACTCTTAATACCATCTTACTCCAGTAAGAAAGGCTAGTATCAAGAATTCAGAAAACAAGAAATCTGACAGAACTGTGGGAGAAAAGGAAACTTTTTACCTGGTTGGTAGAAATGTAAACTAGTACAACCATATGAAAATTAGTAAGGAAAATTCCTCAAAAAATAAAAAAATAAAGTAAAATAAAATAAGAGACATTTGATCCAGTTCTTTTTTTGGGATCCTCTTGAAGTATAGAAGTCATGGTATCAGTGTACACGCACACACACATGTTGATCAAAACACAACTCATAAGCACTGAACCACAGATGTGGCCTCTATGCCCATCAACAATAGTGGTTGAAGAAAATGTGTAGAATGGAATACTCCTGAGCCGAATAAGGAGGTTAAATGTCAGTCATTTATCAGAAAATGGACGGATATTGAAACCATCATAGTAAGTGAAATCAGTCAAACTATTACACAGTTTCTCTAATATGAGAACAAAAATATAAAAAAAAATTAAAAAGCAAAATATAAGAGACATTAAGAAACAGTAAGGGGAGGAAACTCAATAAGGGGATCTGAAGATGGGAAGAGAAGAGAAAGTTGGGGCAGGGAGAGTAAAAATGACCAAGATTCCGTATGTGTTTGAGTCAGTCCCTGAAGCTGAACCACTATATGTCTTAAATATACACTAACACAATTTAAAATAAAAACCCTTACTTTGCAAAGTATTCCTTTCTTTTGCTCACGGACAGCCTCTGTCATACAGGTTCTCATTCTAGGTGTGAGTATTTAACGTCCTCTAAGAAAATGTGAACTCTTCAGACACACGTGCAAACATCGCCCGTTACCAACTCCGTCACCACACCCACAGGAGTATTTGTGAATGAAACACTGAAAAACTACATGAATCTAAGCTCATTCTCAATTAGTACAGAGTCAGTCAGCTTGAGTAGCACAAAAGTTCTGAAAGAAAATTTTTTTAATTGTTTCAACTTCAAGGAAGTCCGATGTTGGCATCCAGCAGTGCCTTACTTGCTGCTCATTTGAAGAGCAGCAATTCTGCCAAAAGGTCATTCAAAAGCAGAGAGAATCAAATTGATTAAATCTAAGCTGCAAGGCCCACAAAATCATGGAATCCTGTGGTTATTGAGAGACAGTGAAAGGCTTATTGAACTTGAACTACATGGATCATTTAAAACAACAACAAAAAACCTCGTTTGCTTTGACAGAAGGCAGACAAATTGTCCAGTTTGCCCACTTAGGGTTCAGGTTCACTTTGCCAGGGTCACTCCAGAAGCTTCCTGCCCTTTGTTATGTGTGGGGTTGGTGGAGCCTGCTGGGGCTCCTGGCTGAGTAAATGGAGAGCTTTCAATTTAGACCATGCAGTTCTGAGCTCAAAAAGGGGCAAAATCATGGGCAAATCCAACAAACAGATGATTGCCACTGGTTTAATTCCAAATGAGAGTCAATGTGGCATGACCGCTGATGGAAAAGGATTGTAAAATGTACAGATGAATTGATAACTGTATAATTTTACAGTCATTTGGCACTTGGCCAGGCCAGCAGGAGCGCCACAATAAATCATGTTGGTAAGCATGCAACTATTGGGGAGACATGTAAAAATGAGCATTTTTACCAGAGTCAAATGAAAGTAGCTTCCCTTCCTCGTCTTTATTTTCTTTTTCCTCCTGGTATTTCCCTTCAACATGAAGTCTGACATTTTTATGAACATCCTGAGCAACCATGTGAACAGACACAAATTTTAATGTGAAATGTTTCCACAATAATATTCAGTGTATTAGTTCCAAAACTTAATAATAAAGGAATGCATGTATGCAAGAGAAACCAATGACACACTCTCTGGATTTTCAAAGCTTTGTCAAAAGCAGGATGCATGAAAAACTTTGTCAGATCTGTCTTGAAAATAACAAGTCAAAAAAGAGTTAAAAATCATCCACTTTTGTTTTGCAAGTTTATGGTGACCAAGTGGGTAAATTCCTACTTTATAATAAGAGATTTTCTCCCTCCATCCAATAAAGAGAGCTAAGTGGACATACTCATTTCCCAATGAACAGATAGTTTTCTCACAAACAATAGCCTCAATAGGAAAGTGGATTGGTAGGTGGGCAAATGTGAACATATAAGCTGTAAGAGGTTTGGAAGGGAACAACTAGATAAGAAATATATCTAAAGAAGTCAGAAGGAAACAGATTGTATTAAATTGTTAGATTGAATTAATGGTCTGTTTTTTCATACATCTAAGTATTTATGCACTTTGTAATGTGATTTTACAATTTTTCTCATTATTACCCTACTATTTGACTTTATGCTCAACTATGAACCTTACTGTGGCTGATGTCAGCAGAGTCTACAAAAGCAAGAAGTTGAAGCATGATTCTGTGGTTCAGGTCATTCTCTCTCCTTTTGCGATTATGAGGAGTGACCCTTAAACTAATTTGTCAACTTGATTGACTTGAAAGTCACCTAAAGCACTAGTAAAGCACACTAGTGGTTTTAAGTGGACCAAGGAGCCATGACTTTGGATATTATACCTGGCCCCTGGTCCCTTCCTCTCTGTGCTTTTCCCCCACACTCCTTCTCAGTTGCCATAAACTATGCAGGTTTGCTTCAGTAGATCCATCTATTATGCTATTTATACCTTGGAACCAGCTGGCAATGGACTGAAACCTCATACACTATGAGCCAAAAGTTTAAATTCTCTCCCTTAAACTGCAGGCATATGATATTGTGTCCCAGCAATGGGAAAGCTGACCAATGCACCATAAAACCAGCTTGTTTTGGTTAGCTTGCTAGTTCAAGGATTGTGACTTAATCTGCAATTTAGACTCAATTCCAGACTAGATTAAACAAACCCATAGTGGATACTTATATATATGAATCATAATAAATAACTGATATTTTAAATCACTAAATGTTGGGTTGTTTGTTACACAGTAATGGCTGACTGACATATAGCTAGTATTTGAAAACTTAAAGAAAACTAATTAATTCAGGGTTGAATTATGAAGCACTATAAAAGGATCAGGTAAAGTATGAGATGAAGCCAGTGTCAGTACATTGTAGTCCATATTATTGAGACCTTCTCTAATCTTTTCCCATGTTAAAGAAAAGAAAAGAAAGAAAGAAAAGTTAAAGAGCAGAAATAAAAACATAGGAGTGAGTGTGTAGTGGAAAAGTCAAATAAATGTGAATTCTTATTCGCCAGCCTCTCCCTTGGAAGAGCAATACTCATTTTGCTCATTAATCAGTGATAAAATAACCATTTGCTGTGTAATCATTGTGTGATAGACCTATTTAGGCCCTTTACTCATCCTCTTTCATTTAATCTTGACTACAAGAGAGTTATTACTCCCATTTACAGGTGAATAAACTAAAAGTCAGGGAAGAACCATCAAGACAAAATGTAAAATATGTTTGTGTGTATGTTAGTTTCCTTGCACTTTATCCTGAATCAATCCATGTCATCTCCATTCTACTGACAATATTTTCAAACTTTTAAACAAAAAACCCCACTATTTTTGCCTTGTATTCCAAGTCTTTTCGCATTTGGAAATAAACTATATGTATCTGTTATTTCCATATATTTGTCTTGTGTAGGCATGATATGAGTAAAACATGAAATATTTCTGCAAGTTATACATTTACCTACTTGCTATAACTGTATTTTAATTAAAATCAAATATGGATATTCTACCAGTGATAAAGGTGGAGTGCTCTTCTTAAATTGTTGAGAACTTCTGAAGTTCAGATGAATTGATTAACTTTGTACTTATCATACAAAGCCTGGTATATTAAAATATGACATATTTTTAGTAAAATTTCCCTATTTCCAAGTAAAAATATTCCTAAAATAGTTAATTATATTTGTTAATATAGTTAATACACGCTCAAGAGTACACAAAAACTCAAAACAGAGCTGAAAATGTACAATTGCAGTCTAATTGTTAAAATCTTATAGAAATCACTAGAGATCTCAATAAAAAGGGAGCTATAGATAGACATAGAACGGTGATACTAACCAAGAGGACAGAAGGGGGAAGACTTTGCCTTTCAGGGAAATCTCTCTGTAGTTCTCATTCAGCTTTTATTTTCTTTCCCTCCAATTCAAATGCAGAGGTCCTCTATTAAACAGAGTATAACATAAATATTTCATGATGGGTCACGCTATTTTCCAAAGGAGATCAGATTCCTGTTTATTCTTTTCCAAGCACCGTAAGAGGAGGAGAAAAGAAGAGAACATGTCATCTCAAAAGAAGCCCTTCCAAGATCCATGTTTTGTAAGTCACAGAGCACTTCTGGATTTTTTTTTCTTTTTGCGTTTCTGGTAAAGCAATAAAAACCAGTTTCTTATTAGTAACATTAGCATATTAATTGCCATTCTCATCAAGAACTAGGCACAAATATTGTTAGTGGATAGTCTCCAGCCAGCAAAGTGCTCTTCATCCACTACGACTTTAAAGCCAAGGCTGGGCTATTTCTTGGGATGACCATGGCCAATGACTGCAGGAGCCCTGGGTCTTCATGCTTTTGGCCCCATGTGTGGATCATCTGTAGATAATCTGATGTTCTCTTACTAAACAATCATTCTTTCCTCTTTCCATGGGTCTCAGATCTGCAGGCTAAAGATTCTCTCTGTCTAATTTACTTTATTTCTTCTTTACATTTCATGGCATTTCTCCTAATAAATCTTTTCTACTTCTCACTCCATTGGTGTTTGCTTACCGGAAGGCTTACCTAACATTACAGATGTTGTTTAATTCTTGAGTTAAAGACTTACTTCTGATTTTGTAAACAAGTGTTCCCCAAAAGACTCTGAGTTTAATTCTCAGTATAAGAAAACTAAATAGGCTGGTTGGCTGGCCCAAGGCAGGATCCTGGTAGAAAAAGCATAGGTAGAGCAAAGCTTCATAGTTTCTAGAGGCCAGGAAGCCAAGCAAGGGCAGTGTCTAAGAAGAAAGAGTAAAGAAGTCGATGCAGACCACACTTCCATGGCTCACCTAGACACACTTAAAACCATGCTCCATCAACCTCTCAGGAAGTTCCAAGGCCAATCCAGTTTATGCTCCATCCAAAATCCCACATGGGCCATTTGGAAAAAATGTGAAGAACTGGCTTTGCCACCAAGTGTAGGATCAAAACAGTCATCCCTCCAACTCCCTGTGGTATTGTCCAAACAGAGCCTCCCCCAGTTAGAGGGCTCAGGGCTGCTCTCATGGGCCCCTTTACACAGGAGCCATCACTAGAGGAGCAGGAATTCTAGAGCATTTTGCCTTTTACTTCCTCACTCATCACTCTTATCTTTTCTCAGTCTTCTTTGGTTAGCTCTTCATCTTAAATGTTGATTTTAAGAACCCTATTGAGAAAATACCTTTCCCTTATTTCACATCAGAAACATACAGAACTTGATCACATTATCCAGTTCTTGTAAGTTCAGAAAGTTCAGAAAAATTGAGGTGCATATTTTGACATAGATGTTACTACAGTTAAAAATACAAATCTTAAAAAGGAAGTGAAATTATTCTTATAAGGAGTGTGTCTTAGTTACTTCCTGTATCCCAGGACAAATATTCAACACTCAAAATTTAAAGGACAGGGTTGTTTTGGCTCAGGGTTTAAGCCCTTAATCACTGGCTTCATGGCAGAAACAGACTGACAAAAGGGGTTAGTGAGGAAAAGGTCCTCAAAACAGGGAAGCCAGGAAGAATGGAAGAGAGAGAATGAAGGAGCCAGAGACAATAATACATAATAATACCACAATAATCCAGGTCAGGCTCTTGTCAATCATTTCTAGTCAGGCACCATTCCCAATCAGACCCTATCTCCTCAAAGAACACTCACCTACTGAATTAATCAGTGCATAAATCCACCAATGATTACAATACCTTCATGATCCAGTCACCTCCCAATACAAACAGCTTTGGGAGACAACTTTAGAGCTAAACTGTAGCAGATAGTACACTATCAGAGATTTTCAAGATCTGAGGCACAGCTTGACAAAATTTTTCCAAAAAGGGCCAGATAGTAAATATTTTAGACTTTATAGGCTTCCTGGTCTCTGACACAACTACCAATTCCACCATTATAGAGCAAAAGCAACCATTACAAAAATGTTTGTCTTTCAGAAAAACAAATTATTTTTAAAAAAACAAACATTAAATAAAATCTGGCCTATGTACTATAGTTTGCCCACCCCCGATCTACAGCATATCTTAGTAATATTTAAATTCTTTAAAATCTCTCAATAAATAAATAAATGAATAAAATTTTAAAATCTCAACTAAAACATTCATTTTATTTTGGTGCTAAGGCTGGAATCAGAGCTGTACACACCCAAAGCAAACACTCTATCACTGAGCTGTACACGCTTGTAGAAAGTTCTACAATAAAAAAGTACTGACAACTCTCTGACCATTTCAAAACTCTACTCATCTGACTTTAAGTTAATTTACACACTATGTTTTAATGAATTAAGTGTAGTTGTTGGTTGGGTGTAAACTGTAAAAGAAAACTTTTGGCTCTTTGAGTTTCATAAAGAAATCCATTTGTTCTTGTCTATACAAAAAATATTTGCTCTTGTCTACATACATATAAACATTTTTTGACATTTATTTTATTTTTCTATTGGTTGGAAGCAAGACCTATATAAATACTAGTCTTTTCAGCTTTCATTTCATGATAAAGGTGGTAACTTGTTGCCATGGAGGTCACTGCCAAAGTTCCAAGTAGGTTATGATTTCTGGTAAGAAATGAACATCTAAAGCAAGCCAATTTTTAATTGAGCTTTTAAATTTCAATATTAACTTTTAAATTGACCTTTAAATCATATCATTAATGGGATTATCCAGTTATAATTACTTTTGCTAACAATGGAAAGTTGTTGGTACTAATATTAAAGGTAAGCCAGATTCAATGCAGAATTGCATCTAGCAATAAACTATGTTCTTCATTAAAATGACAGTTTTTTTAGAGGGAAAAGTTGTTAGGTATCTTTGTAAATAGAAGATAGAAATGAAAATTTAAGGTTTTTGCCTCTTAATATGTTATACTAACAATTTTCTATGTGGATTAATGAAAAGGAAATTGGACTGGGAGTTAAAATTAGATTCAGATCCGAGCTCTGTTACAAAGCCCTTTTAAACTATCATTGCGAGACTTAGCAGTGGAAAACACATGATGCTCAGTTACATTTTTATTTCAAAGAATACATTTTTACACTGTGTATATTACAGGTGATATTATACTTCAAATAATTCACATGATCTTTCTGAATCACAGTATGTTCATGTAAGATGAGTTTCAATCTAAGTGGATCCTAGCTTTTGAAGGCTGGTACAGTAAGTGGGTTCTGATTCTTAGTAGCCCAATGCAGCATGGGAGACTTTTCTTATTCATATTATACCCAGTGGGGTTCAGTAGGCATCTTCCATATGGTGGCTCAAAGATATAGACTCCTTTAGTAGATTTATTTTTTTAAAAAAATACACTCTCAATAATATAAATAGTAAAATGCACCCTTCCATTGGTAAGAACTAGGTACGATTATCACCTGGACTCAAGTTACTGTTAAAAGTTAAACTAACCACAATTGCAAGGAAAAGAAATGTTTCTCTAGCCAATTTTTGCAGTATTCCTGCATTCTACTCACCGTTCATTCATATACTTGTTACTACTGTGGAGTTGGAAATAGAGTAAGGAGAAAATTGGCTAATCTCTCTCCTTGAAAAATTTTCGTCTAGTGGGGAAGAGATACAAACAAATGAATAAGATTAATTAGTTATCAGATGCTGTGAAGAAGAGAGTTAAGGGAAGGATGTATTAGAATCGTTAAAGCCTCTCTGCTTAAGTGATATTTGATAAGTCATCTAAAGAGAGAAAATCTTATAGTGGAAACAAGAGGAAGAGACAGCAATACAAGGCACAAGAGAAGAATGTGCTTGGTGTGAGGAAGCCAGAGCAGGTTATGCAAAGCCAGGAGTGATAGGAAAGCAGGTCAGAGATGCAAAGCACTGTGAGGAATTTGGTTTAACGCTGAGACATGAAAACATAGGTGTTTTTGGAACAGAGAAATAATATAATCACATTAAATATTCAAATTCTGACATTTAAAACTTGTGTTATTTAATCAAGTATATACTATACTCTATGTTATAGTATGAATATATGGCAAGAAATCAGTCATGAGGGGAGAGAGGATGATTCTGAACCAACATAATAGCATTGATGAGAATTGGCTGCATTTTGAATGTATTTCCAAGGTACAGGGGAAATTACTTAGGTCGTCATCTCAAGTTGACCTCTCAAAAAGTGAGTAAGCTGAGGTTTTAGTCATAATCAACTGATAGAATTGTGTTTATTGATGTAAGAAGTCTATGAAAGGAATAAGGATATATCATAAATCAGGAGAGCTAGTTAAAAAACGTAAATTTGAATGTTTCATATAAGTTAGAATTGTCATTGAGCAAGCTAAATATCACCCAGGTGGAGAAATAGATCAGAAATTAAACCCAAAGACCAAAGCTGGAGGTAAAATGAGGTTCACATTATCAACACAGCTTTCAAGACTGGAGACTGGATATAGTCACCAAGAAAACAAATGGAAATCAAAAGAGAGGAGGTGAAAGGACGGAGCCAAGAAGAGTGCAGATTTGAGAGGTCAAAGAGATGGAGAAGAATTTTTTAAAAGTATTAAGAATGTGTAACCAGAGAGCATAACATTGTAAAGACCATATAGCCAGGAAGTGATTCAAGGACAGCAAATAAAAGCCAATGGAATAAAAATTCTAAATGTATTAGTGGACCCAGAATTGGATCGAGCAATGTGATTGTCTTTGGTGATTTCTCACCATGGAGAGGTAGGGGCAAAAGCCTAAGTGAAGCCAAGCCACTTCCCAGTTGCTGGAACTATAGGATTCAGTTTGAGAGAGAATGGGAGAAAAGTAGAGATACAATTACAGCTGTCTTCTTTGAAGAGTTTAGCCGCTAAAGAATCAATTCTTTAAAATGAATCTAAACTAGACATTAATTTTCTTCAATTAAATGCACAAATATTTTCTGTCAATTCCATAAGAAGCATGGTGTTGGATCTTTGGGTGCAAAAGATCCTGAGCCTGAGACCTGAGACCAAGAGAGAAACAAGATTGTAAGTTCATGTGAAAAAGGTTAATGAATGCACACTACTGAACACGCAGAAAATGCAGTGAGAGAGCCTTGACTAGGTCAGAGGGCAATTCAAGCAGGGGATGGTGGGACAAACCTCTAAAACATAACTGGGTTTAGCAAGTATGTAAGGGGATTTCTAGGGAAAGATATGTCACTCTACAAAGTCTAGAGTTATGATTCCCACATCCAGTTCTGTAGAATTTATCAATCCATCATCATATTCTACTAAAAGATAGCTTGTTGTACAATTCTGAGTAGCTGGGACCATTTTGTCTTCCCACATGACTCTTCCTCTCTGAAACATGCTCCTTCCTGCAACATCTTCATTGATATTTTAGAAATGCTCATCCTTTGCAGAACCAAGACAGAATCTCAGGCAGTGCCTAGAAGTGTGTGTTAACTCATTCAGGTGACTCTTAAGCAAATTGTCTGAGCATCTCTCCTAATATTGCACCTGCAGAATTTTATTTATCTCTCTTAGCAGTCACTGCTACCAAATCTTGGGGTCAGGGGCTATATGTGTTCTGTAACTGAGTCTCTTCCTCCCTATGGATAACATATTTGATCTGAGTGCCAGAGAACCACTTGCAGATCCTTCTGAGGAAAGAACAAAGCCAATGTGCAGGAATGACCTAGTGTGTTGTTCAAGGAGCACTAACACTTCTGCCTGATTCTGAAAAGCCATTTCGATTAGAGACAGCAGAGATTAGCAGGATTTGCCCATATCTAGGAAAAGAACTTCATAATAAACCACAGTCACACCACACCAATCTGAGTAAAACCAGGAATCACTCATCAGAATTTCACTGGTGAATCTTCATTAAGTACCCTATTTAAATAAATCTTTATCAAGAACTTACTAAATGCCATGGGCTGCAGGGAAGAATATCCCAGTCATGCTTTTAAATTATAAATTCTTGATCACGCCTACCATCTCTGCCAGGCCTACTTATCATATTTTCCCTTAAAATCATACAGGTTTCAAATAATTTTTCTTACTTCTTATACTTCTAAAAACTGTTGGTTCAAAAAGACAAGGAAAATAAACTTTCCATTGTTTAAACAGGTCGGTATTCCTTAGTCATTATAGAAGCTTAAAGAGATCAAGTTTCCACAAAAGGAAAAGTCCCCAGTGGGAGATAAGAATTTCACACAGCAGGGCACACTGGGAGTATCCCTGGGAAGAAAGTGAACTAGTTTCAAAGTCCTTCCCATCCTTTTTTTATCCTTTTCTCCTCTTGCTGTGCTCTCTGCTCCCAGAGCACCCCACCCATCTCACAGACAGGCAAGAGTCTTACGTTTAATTCTAAGTCACTTCTTAGAAAGCAACTAGCAATAACAATAGTTATATACTCAATTGTTCTCACATTTACTTTATTCCAATTACAGAGTTAAGTACTTTAGAAATGTTTTCTCATTTGATCTTTGCAAATGTCTGTGAGGTTTATTTTTATTACACTTTTTAAAAAGAGGCTTACAGAAGCTGAAAGAATCTTGTCTATGCTTACTTAGATTGTAAGATAAGATTTATTGAACACAAAAGCAATGGTCTTTTTTTTTTTCATTTAACAAATGCCACCTTGGTGAGATGTCATTTTGCTGTTTTTCTCAGGGGTATTCCTACTTTAAGTGATCTTTGATATTGGAATCTGTTTGGACAGTCTTAAAAGGACTTCAGTATTGATAAGCAGGTAGAAATGATAAATCCAGCTGGCCATGGAGCTTCTGAAACTGCACAGGGGTACTTGCCTTGATACATCAAACTGACTTGAAGATGGTGAGGATGACAGAGTGGCATCCCTGACATAATGAAGCCTACCTGTGGACTTCTCTCAATGCAAGTTAAAGCATATATTAAAGATAACAACAAACCTTCCTTATAGAAAGAAGGAATGATTTTTATGAATGAAAGTGTCACGGTGTTTTCAAATTACTATTTTCTGCAAGAAAAACGTGCATATCCTAGAACGTCCCCAAATACTCTAGTAATGTACAGCTCTCAGTAGTGAGTAAACCTAAACAGGTGCAGGCCACCTGGGCTGAAGCATGTCCCAGTAAGGTCATAAGGTGAGATACTCAGGAGTTCATACGCCAGTTCTCCCATCTGCCAATAGGTCTCCAAACCAGTTAGAGACCAAACTGTGTGTGTAAAATGCTAAGTTCTCTCTTGCCCCAGTCATTGACAGGTACTGTCATTATGAGTATCAGTATTTACAAGACCCCAGAAACTACTTCCATCAATGCTTGGTCACAGAAAATGTGTGTAACTGGTCTATAGATAACACAATCAGGTCAGTAGATTACAATTTGGATAACACTAATAGGAATAATTGGTATCTTTTATCATTTCTTATGTGCCAAGTCCCGTGATGGAGTTTACATATACAATATCTTAACATAAGCCTCAAAATGACTTCATGACTTTTATTGCTTTCCTCATTTTACAGATGACAAGACTGAAGTAAGAACTTAAATAAATGACCAAAGATCACACAACTAGCAAGTTCTAACTTCTTGGCCCTCTTCATTCATCAGTTAGAAGAACAGAGTTTTGAAAGTTACCTGCTAGAGGTAATCTCTTCTTTGTTAATTCAGAAGAGGTTATTTTTATTTTGGTCTTAAAGTAGTTTTATAAAATAAACACTGAGTGTTAGCTTATATTTCTGGACTATTGTCTTGCGAGTAAAAAATTATTCCCTGGGCACTGCATAAAGTATGTTCAATAGACTGTTGAAAGCTGTTATTATAAAATCATTCCTGCTGCATTAAAATTGGAGTCATCTTATTGCCTCTATTGAGTCAGGTTAAGTAAACTGATAAATCCGTTCCATACACAAGAATCCACAGGAAGCAGAAAGATGCCCAAGGAAGGGCATCCCTGCTGCAAATAAGGAAGAGGGAAACAGAGCAGGTTCCACAAATCTGCTGTTTAACTGGAGGAGGCATCCTGTGGATTATTCCGAAGGAATTCACTTTCCTGCTTGGTTTACCCTAGAAGGGAAAGGAAGCCTGACAAATAGTGCTTTTGAGTTTGCTCAGCTGTGAGAGCTTCATTAACCAAACAGAATTTGGCCTGCGTACACTGTGTGTTTGCTCAGCTTTCAGTGGCATCTTGTCAAGACCCACTGTTGTCTGGAAAGGCCTCCAGAGTCTTAAGTCTATAATCAAGCAAATAGTTTGCGCAGTCACTACTGTTGAGCTCAGTTTTGATGGAGCAGCCTCTGAATGTCACTGGTTGAATTAAAATTCCTCAAAACCAAACATAAAGCATGATGATCAAATGTGTTCTTGTATTCATTGGCCCATTAGTCATTTTGTCCAGGGCACATTTTTTTCCTCCAAACTATTGGAAACTTGATTATAAAGTATAAATAGAAATTCACTTTTCATTTTTTTTGGGGGAAACTTTTCCCTACCTACTAACCATAAAACATTTTCCTTTAAGAGTTTAAACTGAGTAAATAGAAGCATGGCAGCCATTGCTGCTAATTATTTATATAGTCTGACTTTTCACAACTGTATGACTATGTATTTTCTCATTTTCTTGAAGTAAGTATCATTAGTATTACTTACTTTTATTCAGGAGGAAACTACTACTTCAAAAGCTTCAGGGATTTTCCTGTAAATCATTCACTCAGTGCAATGATAGTGAACCTTTTAGAACTTTCAATCACAACCAACAGCCAGCTCTGGCACATGCCATGGGCTCAACACTGCTGATCTAGTTCACTGAAATAATGCCTCGATACCAGCACTTCTACCTCCAAGCTGTTGCCAGGTAGCAAGGTGTCCAGTGGTTCCAGGATCTTGCAGTCTCATCCAAAGAACTGGCAGGGACAATTAATTGTATGTAAAAAGGTAACACTTATATAAGATAAAAGAATGAAAAATGAAGAAGGGACATGTAAAAAGAGAAGAAAATTGAAAATACATTATACATGTAGTTACAGGCCACTGTGAGAACAGGAAGACAGCCATGGCTGTGATGTCAGTGATTGTCATCTTTTACTATATCTTTTCAAATCCAGTCATTTGGAAATTATTCTGCACATGATCCCAGCCAAGACTTGACAGTTTTCCATGACCACAGGTTACATTAGTTGCCCTGCCTCCTCTTCACTTCTCCATGATGATAGGTTACATCCTGTGGTCTAGTCAGCTTGCCATGCCCTAATCCCCTGCCTTAAAGGATCAATAATTTTTTCCATTACTTATTTTTATATGCAAAGCTACTAGATCCTTCTACAAGCTACCATCAGTGCAGCACCAGCAGCACCAGCAATAACAGAAGAACGTGGAGCCTTGTTGACAAAGGCAGTGTCTCAAACCTCACTCTGGACATACTAAACGCAAATCTGCATTTTGACCTGCAATTGACATTGAACTATTAGAGTGCTCTACAAAAGATCATGAATATAATATCTTCTGTCTCAATGGAGTGCTATTACATTCATGAATGATGATCTTTGAAAAGCTGAAAGTCAAATAACAGTGAAGCTGAGATAGTTCCAGATCTATGGTTCCATTTTCACTTCTTGAGAATCAAATCTTTGGTTCAAATACAACTGAATCTACAATATGTTCCTTTTCATTAGAATCATGGAAGGAGTGTGTATAGGTAAGCCATTTGTAGCTTGGGCCAGATATTCCATTAGGGTTTTTCAGTCAATGCAAACTTTAAACAAAGTGTTCAATGCCAAATAAGTGATTGAAAAATTGCAATCCTTGTACCATATGGTATTCTTTTAAATATGGATTATATTTATTATTTTTAAGACAAATTATCTATTGGAAATCAGTGCAATATCCAGTAGCTTGATGGAGATCAGGCAAATCACTTATATACCTTGATTCCTTACTTTTCTTTCCTGCAACAATGGATCCAGTAATTTATATGCCTTAAGGTTAAGTTTAAGAACAGAGTTGGATTTTTAAAATTCACCAAAGATTAGTAAGTGTGGAAGCACAAGGTGAATTTGCATCCAAATAACATATTTTGGCCCTGTATTCTTTTGTGAATGAAGTTTTCTGGGCCATTTATTAATTGCACTGAAGGTAACTGTTCCCTTTTCTATGCCTACCATAAAATAATATCCAAAAAAATCTCAGCAATATGGTCTAGCACAGTGTCACAAAATGTATTCATGATTAGACTTCAAGCAGTTGCCAAAGTACTCTAAGAACTTCATGGAACAACCACAAGGCCAGGTGCTGTGAGTCAGGGTAAGTGACCTTGGAAGGAGCTTATGGATTAAAAAAACAATGTAAGAGCGGAACTGTTTCCTAAGAAGTAGATCAATTTCCACTTGTCTTTTCACACTAGGAGTTTTCTTTGAAATAAGCTCCAAGAAGAAAGTCTTACTCTCAATTTTTAGTTTAATCTCAACCCTTTTATTCTTCATTAGTTCTGAAAGTTTGATCTTATTGGTCTGTAAGAAGATATTTTATACGAACCCTAGCATAATAATAGTGTGTGTGTGTGTGTGTGTGTGTGTGTGTGTGTGGACAGAGAGAGAGAGAGAGAGAGAGAGAGAGAGAGAGAGAGAGAGATTCACAGGGACAGAGTTTTAGAAAACAAAGAAAAAATTAAACCTAGACATTCAGCATTCAGGCAATAATATGTTGGGTAAAGTCCAATAATAGCACAGGGCCTAAAAGATTTCAATTAGAATGTTTCTAAACTGAAAAGCATGTAAAATTTCACATCCATCTAGGTGATAGGTTCTGCCCTTCTGCCATGTCGGTGAGCCAGGCAGGGACAAACATAAGACAATTTATTATTTATTTATTTATTTATTTGGTACCGGGGATCAAACTCATGACCTCACGCTTGACAGGCAAGTGCTTGTGCCATGGAGCTAAATCCCTGGCCACATAAGACAGTTTAAACCCAGAAGGAAAATGGAAGAGCGTTGCAAGGCAGGCACTACCACGGCAGCTTCCACAAGGAACAGCAGACGGGCGGGGCCCAGGGCACTCAGCCTCCTCAGTGTCCTTAGGCTGTCCTGTGCCCTGTATTTCTCAGCCTTGGAGCCCCGAGACTGCATGGCTGAACATTCATTTGCACAGGTCAATTTTTTTGAAATTTAAAAAAAAGCACAGAAGTCTTGTGATTTCATGTGAATCCTACTACCTATTGTGGCACCCTTTGCAATTTTGCAGGCCTATAAATATTAAAAAAAGAATGAATGAAAGGAAAAAACCCCATATTTTTGTAGTATATACCAGTATCCACACCTATAGATTTATACAAACCTAAAACATGAGGCTCATAGCAATATGCTTTCTTCCTAAATGTGATATCCTAACATTTTTGCCCTTATGTAGATTTCATTTTGTTATGATATGATCAGACATTAATTGATAGTTAACCCTTGGATTTGGGACACAAGGAGAATCTTCTCAAGGGTGCTTCTACTTTGTTCCCTCGGTTGTTGTTTCTTGACATCACGACTTCTTTCTCTGAAGTTTTCTGCGGGATGTGCTGCTCATAAAGGACATCCTCAGGGTCGCTGAATGCCTGGAGGCTGAACGGATGACACTGTATCGGTCACATCAGAAAGGTGCTACACACGGACTTTGCCTCCCTTATTCCTGCCAGGGTCCTTCCAGCCAAACAAAAACATCCTAGTAATTTTATCAAAGAGAACTGAAAATAAAGAGGTGGTTAAATATGCATTAGAAGCCTAAAAAGCCTGAGGCAACAAAGATACAGTGACTGGAGGACTCAACTAGCATCCATAAGACTGAAGAAGGAGAGATCAATATACTGACAGCAGTTACTACAACCTTAGGCTCTTAAGGAGGGCAAACTGGAGGCCTGGAAGAGGCACCTGAAGAATCAGAACCCAAGTCTCCAAGGTGGTAGCACCTGACAGTTAACACAGTTTTCACTAGGTGCACCGTAAATTGGCTCTAGGAGGTAGGAAAAAGTACTAGAATGTTGAACAAACTCTTGCTGCATAAACTTCCAATGACACTTAGTGTGATTCATTGCCTATGTGACAGAGAGAGGAAAAGCAGCAAAAGGTAAAAAGCAAACCCTCTTCCTGCTGCAGTCTTGTAATCTCTCTGACTCCGACTGTATTTTTCTATTGAAGGAGCTTAAAAAGAACTGATCTGACAAGTCAGAACTGTATGGCAGCCACCCCAGAATCACCAAGATGGAAGAAAGAGGGCACGAAGCTGAGACACGATGGTTTAATTCACCAGCACACCTGTTTCTCAATTTCCCCAGCAGCACAACACAGCTTAAATAAAGAGCCAAAAGATGGTGTAATCCACAAGAATATAAGGATGGAGAAAAGTGATTATATACCTTGAATTTGACAGTTTCTAGAATTCATGGAGAAATAATTCACCAACAAGAAATGTTAAATTCTTCTCTGGGATCCATAGGTTTCTATATGTAGAATTTAAGTGAGAGATAATTTTCAACTTTTTCCTCAAAAGGCATCTCATGTTAAAAAATTCTATAATGTGAATCTTAGTCCTTACTTTAGGGAAAATCACTTCTTGCCACCAGAAATAACCTGGTCCTAATGTCTATTTCTTTCCCTCCCACACTCCTACCAGTCTAATCTATAGATGTTAAAGACTCCCTGGGTGCAGCATAGTTCTGAATATCTGAGATAAGTCTGGAATAACAAATGGGGAAGCTTGTGGCAAAGCCAAATGATCTTGGACCCTCTATACCAAAGATTGGTTTCTTTTGAGTTCATCAAGCATTATTGCTAACTGTCCTTCAATGCACAAATACATTCACTCAATGAAGAATTATTCAGTCCAAAATGGTGTTAATGTCAACGTTTCAAAACCCTGGACTAGATAGATAATCTCATTTACGCTTTAAAGAGGCCCTGCTTATAAAGACAATAATAGTCTACATTACAGTGTATTTTACAGGGATAGATGAGACTCAAAACCTATCCATTCCAAGGCTCCCCAAAGAAATATTCTCTACCACTCCACCTTCATTCTTGGCATCTCTGGAGAGCAAGTGCAAGGTTGGATGAGTGCTCTTACACAAGTCTCAAAGCCAGTTCTCAAGTAATTCTGTCATGCCTTGCTTGGGGTTGTAGGCATATCCGAAACATTCACAAAATGCTTTACATTTTCTTTGGTGGCCACACAATAACATGTGCCACAGCTCTGTAAAGGTTCTTCAAGAGACCACAGCGACATCTGTTAATGGAGAAAAATGAGAGGAGTTCTTCATGGCCTATAAGGTTTCTTCCAAATACCAGGAGTGTCTGACTGCATTTCACAATAAGTCTATGAGTTAAATATGGATGAGCGGGTATGATGGAGAACCAGTGAGCACAGACTGTTTCTATTGAGAGACTATAGGATTGAATAATTCTCGCTAGGGGAATAGAGGTTCCCACAGCACACAACACTCCAGCCCCAGGTGCAGAAGACTTCCAGACTCCTGGATCAAAAACTACTATGTGCACCCAGTAATTCCAAGAAAGGTTTCCTCCTAATTTTGTCTGCCTGCCTGAGGCCCAGTGTTCCTGTATGTGCTACTCTCACTGCCAACACCTCATGAGTATAAAATCAAGAATATGGTGAGAAATAGCATTGAAGCCACCCTTATCCAGAGTCACATCTTTCTGAGTTTGGCAGTTACATGAAGAAATACCATCCTGAAGGTGTCCAAAGCCTCCAGAACATGAACGTTATAATGAGAGCCTTCAGCCAATTAGAAATTGGAGGAATGTAGGAGACAGAAAAAGCCTGTGGCTTCATTTTACCTTTCTGTGCCTTCCCTCTAATCTGTTTCTCTGGAAAAATCATTGAGGTTGGGGTGTATTTTGTACAGATTATATAGAATTTGACAAGGGTGAAAAAATCACTTTAACATATCGCTTAAATGAAGGTATAAATTCCACATTTCTCTTTATGGGATGGGCCACCTGCTACCATGCTGCAGGTTGAATTGCCATTAACTAGAGACATCTGAAAGCAAATACTGAAGTCTCATCAGTACCTCCTTCCCCTTCCCACATCCATGGGTCCTTTTCTGGACTTTTTGTTTCATTGGTCCCAGGAATTGAAATGATGACCTTTCCCTTGCCAGACAGACGCTGTGCCACTGAGCTATATTCCTGGCTGTCACATCCATGGGTTCTGGAGTGAACCTCACAGTCACCTGGAGGCTTGTGAGAGGATTTTTTATTTATTAGGTCCGTCTGTGGTCTGGGGACTCCTATGTGTACTGATCCAGCAAATTCTAGTTACGCTTTAGGAATCACTTCCCTAAACAGTATCATCAGGATCTTTTTAAAGCTAAGGGTTTTTCATGTGATTTTATCCTCAGGAAATTTCCATAGGCCTCAGTTGCCTAACGGATAAAGTTCAGAATCTTAGCCCGATTTTCAATATATTTAACATCTGACCTATTCCTAAGGCTCCATGGAGGCCCCATGGCTCTTTCCTAAGTTCTGTCTGAGACATTTTGTATCCTGTGGGATGCTGTAAGACTCGGTGCTACGATTCCTCACACTGTGTCTTCTACTTTCCTTGCATGAGTGGAGTCCTACTGATGCACTAAGAAATAAAACAATGACAGCAACAGAAAGAACAACATCTTTATCTACCAAAAAATGAAACCTGATGTAGTAGATCTATTATTTGCTTAAAAAAACTTCAGTGACTTTGCTTTTTTGAAGGACAATTCAAGATGCATGTTATCAACAATCCAGAAAGGCATGTGTTAACTGGAAAATAGAATAACTTCTAATAACCAATTTTTCAAGAGAGAAACATCCTAATTATCCAACCCTATAATGGTGAATCCCTGCTTTTACAATTGGTTTTAAATTTAGGAATTCCAGTTTCTGCTTTATAGCCAGGGTCCTGCTTCTCTGAGGTCTGGCTTCCTTTCTATAAATTACCCTCTTTATAAATGATCCTCTCTGCAAATGACCTTCTCTATAAATTGTTACTCTTGAAGTCCTTAAATCACCTTTTGAAGTAAGTAAAGACTTAGAAGCTGCAATCTATACTCTGCTTTTCTGTGTGTGTATTTTAGTGCTTACTTTATTTTCTACATATTCTCTCAAGCATGGCAAAGACAGATACGGGCAGTTTCAAACTCATCTTCTTCCAGATGTGTAACTTGAATGAAGAGAAAAGTTCTTCCAAGCAAGTAGGGCTCTCAGTGGAAAATTGGGTCACATGTCATCCCCTGAGCCAATCACTGCACTCAAACCATTGGTATTCTGGTTGGACAAGCTTGGTAGACGTTCCCAGATCTGGGTCCCAATGTGGGAGTCTGTCTCAGTCAAGATGTCTGGTGAACAATAAGAAAGGTATGGCACTCCAAAAGAAAGAGCTGAGTTATTAAAAGAAAAAGAATTGGGCCAAAAAAAAACCCATGACTCTAATAACAATGTGCTGGAACCCAAAGAATGGCCAACTCATAAAGTCCTGGAATGAAAAATGAAGGAGAAAAAACTCACTACTCTTGCTACAGAGGATGAATGTAATGATTCAGCAAGCTTAAAAAACTTACTCAGTTTTGCTAAGGCAGCTAGGGAAAGAATGTTTCATTTTTTTGTTTGTTTGTTTTGTTTTGTTTCATATTTCTTAATTTTTCTAGGTCCTCTTGTATTGAAAAACTGCCTAACTCTTTATTTGCTGAGATCAAACTTGTTCTGAGCAAGTTTGTCTTACCTCTGTACAATCCTGACCTGTTCATCAGAATAGAAACATTACAGAGATTAGTAAATTTCCAAATTAACATATTATTTGCATATTTCTTATATATTCCTTTCCTTGGATATTCTTCTTTTCTACAATGGTAGAAACTACAAATTATGAGCACAAGGATGATATTCTGCTAACCGAAGATGCAACTTCAAGGTGAGAAGTACATTCAGTTAGTACTATACATTGATCACCTACCCGTCCTTTGTGCAGTATGGTCTCTAGCTGCAGACAATGTAATTATTTTCAGTATTTATGGAAATTTAATGTAAATATACTAATTACAAAACCATATGTATTATATAATTTTTATGTTGATACATATGTGTAAACAGAGAAGATGTTTGCAAACATTAATAATAATAATTATAAATTATTAGTAGTTATATTTAACTATTGGGAATATGATTGACACTTTCATTTTTATAATTCTTTGATTTTCAAATGAAGCTATGTAACAAGCCCATATTTCTTACTAGTGTAGACATAGAAAGCCTCCATTTTAAAATATCATTGATTAAAAAATAATTACTATGGTCACATTACTATTTCTTAAAATGTCAACCAAACATCTGACATTCTTGAAGGGAAACAATAAACTTTTCCTAGTTAAAGTTAGAAGTAATATGAGATCATACCTTGGTTACAAGTTAATGATAATATCTTATACAAAATGCATGTGTCAACATTTTCAAATATCAATAATGGACACCTCCCATTAAAAATAAACAGAAATCACTTGTAAATTCATAGACATTGCAATAGATAACACTGAATGAGCATGTTTTAAGCACTGATATTTCTTTTTTTTTATTTAAAGAGAAAAAAAAACAGAAAAAAGGTAGAAATATTACAGAATTTCAAGAAAAGAAGATAAACAGTAAGAAATCATTAGTTGATAAATTACATATTGTTCTTTTAGAAATAGTTATTCAAGTTACAAAATCAAAGCACACAAAGTAGACACTAAAGCAGTGAGAGTGCAAACAGATCTGTTCAACAATCCAACAAGAACCTAGAAATATGGTCATCAATTCCACACACCTAAACATACATGCAGCTATATCTTTTATAGCACTTCCTATTTCCTCTTTTTTTTACAATAGTAATTATACATTTTTAAAATTTTATTTAAAGAGAAGAAAAAAAGGCAAAACAGAAAAAAGGGTAGCAACAATACAGAATTCTAAAACAAAGAAAGAAAAAGGAGATTGAGAAAAAGCCCCACTAAGAAATCAGTAATTTATAAATTACATACTGTCATCCTGGATGTAGTTGTTCAAGTTACAAAGTTAAAGGGTACATAGTAAATATTCAAACAGTCATATTAAAAACAGTTCTGCTCAAAAATCCTACAAAGATTAAGCAATATGGTCATCTATTTTACACACTCAAACATACATGCAGTTATATCCCTTAGAACACTTTCTTTTCCTCTCTGTTTTACAATAGTAATTACACATTTTGGTTTTATTACACTTGTAGTTCTTATTTACTTTTTACACTAGAGACACAATATGATATTTATAAATATGATTCTTATTTATTTCACTAATGAGGATAGTCTCAAGTTGTCTCCATTTGCCTATGAAGGCCTCAACATCATCCTTTTTTGTAGCTGAGTAATATTCCATTGTATAAAAATGCCACATCTTTTTCATCCACTCTGCAGTTGATGGGCATCTTGGTTGTTTCCAAGATTTAGCTATCACAAATTGTGCAGCTACAAACATGGGTGCACATATATCACTGTGATATGAACTTTGCAGTTCTTTGGGAAAAATACCCAGGAGGGGAATAGCTTGATTGAATGGGGCTTCCAATCTAGTCTTCTGAGAATTCTCCATATGGATTTCCATAATGGTTGCACCAGTCTACATTCCCACCAACAGTGGAGCAGTGTTCCTTTTTCCCCGCAGCCTTGCCAACATTTGTTATCAGTTGATTTCTTGATGGCAGCTATTCTTTCTGGAGTAAGGTGGAATCTCAATGCTGTTTTGATTTGCATTTCTGGAATGATCAGTGATAGTGAACATTTCTTCATGTATTTATTTGCCATTTGTATATCTTTCTCTGAGAACTGTGTGTTCATCTCAGATGCCCATTTTTGGAGAGGGTCTTTGAATTTGGAGAGCTTGATGTTTTTCAATTCTTTATATTTTCTGGACACATGTCCTTTGTCTGAGAGCTTGCTGGTTAAAATTCTTTCCCACTCTGTTGGTTTTCTTTTCACTCTGTTGGTGATTTCCTTTGAAGTGCAGAAACTTTTCAATAATGTGAGATCCCATTTGTTGATTCTTTGAAGTGTTTTCTATGCAGTTTGCATTTTGTTCATGAATTCTCTGCCTACTCCTATGTCTCCAAGCCTTCTACCTACCTTGTATTCCTGTAAACTTAGAGTTTCTGTTTTAATATTGAGGTCTTTGATCCATTTAGACTTTAGTTTAGTGCATAGTGATATGCATGGATCTAGTTTCAGTCTTCAGCATGTAGAGAGCCAATTTTTCCAACACCATTTATTAAAGAGACTATCCTTCTTCCAGTGGACATATTTAGCCCCTTTGTCAAATATCAGGTGGCTGAGTGTCTTCGTAGTTGTGCTTGCATTTTTAATCTGTTCTATTGAGCCTCAGGTCTATTTCTTTGCCAGTACCAAGCTGATTTTATCACTGTGGCTTTATAGTACTGTTTCAAGTCAGAAATTGAGATGCCTCCTGCCTTGCTTTTGTTGCCTAGAATTGCCTTCGCTATTCTAGGTTTCTTCTGTTTCCAAATGAATTTTAGGAGTGTTTTCTCTAGATCTGTGAGGTATGTCAATGGTGTTTTGATTGGGATTGCATTAAATCTGTGTAACAGTTTTGGGAGTATGGCCATTTTCACAATGTTGGTTCTTCCTAACCAAGAGCAAGGAATGTCCTTCCATTTTCTAATATCCTCTTCAATCTCCTTTTTCAGCATAGTATAATTTTCAGCATATAGGTCTTTTACATTTTTAGTTAGGTTGATTCCTAAGTATTTCATTTTTTTACTGTTTTTGTAAAGGGCGATATTTCCATAATTTCTCTCTCAGTGATTTTTTTTGTTTGTTTACAGGAATGCTATTGATTTTTGAGCATTGACTTTGTATCCAGCTACACTACTGAACTTGTTTATTACCTCTAGCAGTCTTTTAATAGAGTTTTTTGGGTCTTCTATACAGACTATCATGTCATCTGCAAATAGTGATAATTTACCTTCTTCCTTTCCTATCTTTACTCCTTTAATTTTTCTCTCTTGTTTGATTGCCCTGGCTAGTGTTTCCAGAACTATGTTGAAAAAGAGTGGTGATAGGGCACATCTTTGTCTTGTTCCTGATTTTAAAGTGGAAGCTTTCAGTTTTTGTTCATTTAGTATAATGTTGGCTGTTTGTTTGTCATAGATGGTCTTTATAAGGTTGAGGTAGACACCGTATATTCCAAGTTTCTGAAGGGTTTTTATTATGAACATGTGTTGGACTTTGTTGAAAGCTTTTTCTGCATCTATTGAGATGACCATGTGGGGTTTTTTTTGGCTCTGTTGATGTGGTGTATTACATTTATTGATTTGTGTATGTTAGGCCATCCCTGCATTCCTGGAATGAACCCCACTTAGTCATGATGTACTATATTCTTGATGATTTGCTGCATTCTATTTGCCAGTATTTTGTTGAGAATCTTTGCATCACTGTTCATTAGTGAGATTGGCCTATAGTTCTCTTTCAGTTGGATCTTTCTCTGGTTTTGGTATCAGAGTAATACTTGCTTCCAGGAATGATTTAGGGAAGATTGCTTTTTTCTCAATTTCATTGAAGAGTTTAGGGAGTACTGGCATCAAATCTTCTCTAAATTTCTTGTAGAATTCAGCTGTGAATCCATCAGGACCTGGGTTTTTCTTTGTTGAGAAGTTTTTAATTACATTTTCAATTTCAATAACTGGCATTGGGTTATTCAAAATTGCTATATCTTCTTGGTTGAGCTTTGGTAGTTCATATGTTTCTAGAAATCTGTCCATTTCCTCTGTGTTTTCCACTCTATGTGAGTAGAGATTTTCAAAGTAGGTATTCATGATCTTTTGAATTTCCATGGGATCTGTAGTAATTTCTCCCTTTTCAGTTCTTATTGCATGAATTTGGGTTT